>CAJNDT010004257.1:389934-514934 GCA_905221615.1 Symbiodinium sp. CCMP2592 | reverse complement strand
CGCAGTGGCCACAGAGATACCCAATGCAAAGGATCTTCGTGCAAGATTCCCTGCCTTTCTTCGCGGATCTTCATAGACACGCCATTGCCTCTGGCAGTCGCACTTTTTCTGTTGCCCTCCACATCTCCCAACGTAGCCGATGATCGACACCCTTCCTTCCGTTCCCGCCCTCCTTCTTCCTAGGGCGCTTGGAAGACCCAGAACCAATGCAACGACGGGCCAATGGACAGTTGGTCAATTCTGGGGTGACAACAGATACGCTCCGAAACAGCTAGTTCGAAATGGCATTGTCTGCCGAGGGTGGCGCACACCATCTGCTCTGACCTTGCATGCTGGAACTCAGCTTCGGACGGAAATCTTCTTTGGGCTTCCTGGTGGAGGACTCTTACCACCCAGGCTCTTGTCATTCTTCGTGCCAATCTCATCGCCACATGCATTTATGGCTTGCCTTCGCTGGGCTGCTTTGGCCGATTTTTGAAAGAACCCTCTAGAAATCCTCTATGCCCTGCTCGTGTGTGACGGGCCTGTTCAATCGTAGCAAAAACACGCAATTCAATTTACCGACAAGACAGCGGGAAACCTTGTGGGAGGCGGAAGCTCGAACCACTCTAATTTCTGCGGGTGCTGGACTCCTAACCCCTAGTACAAACCGAAAGTAACGAAACAAAACAGAGTCTGGTGAGCTAGTGGCAACCCGCCGCCAAGAATGAACCTTGCAAACATACGTAGCCAATCTGCACTGGCTCAATGATCTCGCAATCATCCCCTCGTATATGCCACAACGGGTCCGCTGGCAACTCGCCAGGCACCTGCCCAGGGTGACTGTCACGCAAGCTCGAAGGAGGCCTGGATTTAGTGAGAGATGCCTTCTCGTTTCCCGCACATGTCTCTCTACTTCACATGCGAGCCCGAAACCAAGAAAGGATCTCCACAAGTACCGCATCAGAACACCGACATGGAATGCTGTCGTGGGTGATATCGGGCGTTCAGCCTCATTCCACCCTATCGCAAAACCACAACAGAACACCGATGCTGCGATAGATACATCTGGCGAGTTCACACTCATGCTTCCATCTCGCAAAACCGCAACGGAACACGGACATACAAAGCTGTCAAAGAAGCTGCTGCAATTTGGCATTCACTTTCATGCCACGCTCTCACACAATGAACGAAACTCTCTGTCTGACATCTGAAGGCACGGAGGTGGAAGGTGTTGCAGCGTAGGCCACGACCGGTTGTGCAGGAGGGCTTGAGTCGGCGCTCACGCGGCGAAAGCTCCACAGGGGATCCTGCACGGTGGAGGTTGGACTTGCGAAAAACCTGTGATGAGTTTGAGTTTATGCATTGCTCTATCTGTAACATTGCAACAAGGAGCACAACGAGGATGACTTTCGCATGAAGCCTTTGCCAGATCAGATCATGACGGGCAGACGCAAGACATGCGGCACATCTAACGTGCTCGGCTCGCAGAAGCCATCCGATGTGAAAGAGAGGCTCTCCTTCTCATGTATTTTGTCCTCGATTCTACTTCGGTGTTACCTTTTCCCGACCCTAGCTCAAACGGAGCAAAGACATCGAGCGTACAGGCATTGGGCTTCAGGGATCTTACTACAGTGTTTGCAGCTCTCCTTCTGCAACTCTTTGCGCAGCTCGACATTTTCAGTGACCACGCGGTCGTACTCTGCATGTAACGCTGCAAGGTATCGCTGGAATGGCCCATCGTTCAGCGCCATGGCCGTGCAGACGCGAGGGCTTGCTGGAATGACTTGGTGCACCCAAGCTTGGTGACGATGACACAAACTGCAGCAATGCGCAGAGTTCGTGATGTGCGTGTGTCTCATCTTTTTGAGTCCAGATGCCTTCCTCAGATCCTGTCCTTGCTACATGCTACAGAGAAATTTCCACCGGAAGAAGGCCAGACTGGGACCCTGGAGCCATGAATCAGAGCCTGGGTATGCAGCGCACATGCTTTGAAGGATGATAGCTGCTTCGCCAAGGAACTTTCCGTGGGCCCGCTAAGAGCTTAACGCAGAAACGTTTCAGAATCCAGCCATGTGTGAGCCCTCGGGAAGATGCTTGTTTGCCTGCAACCCTTCCATGAAAATCACCATCAACACAACAAGGCATTCTCCGAAAAATGCCTTTGGAAATGAAGCATGTCATGCAAGGCACGCGGTCGCTGATCCGGGTGGACGTCAGCGCTGCATTCGCAAGTAACGCAGGTCCTGAGTGCAGGTCAAGTATGCAACACGACCTGCACTCGCTGAATGACAACGAAGACTGCCTTCCAAGTCGGGTGAACGGCCGGGAGGTCTGACGCAGCCGGCAGTGGCCATCCGATGTCTGCACGGTCGTGCAGGAAATGATACAAGACTCTTATGGGCCTCCTGGCATACTACATATTGCTGCAGCAATTCTTGGACGTGAGCCCAGCTCTCGAGCACGTGCAGAAGCAGATCTGGTGTCGTGCTGCGAGGACCAATGCAGTGCCAAGAGCCATGCATGCAACTCTTCCACTCCGGAAATGCGGAAATTGGAAAGTTGAGGGGAATCTGATGCCTCAAGCACAGAGTAGATTTAGGTCTGCGAACCAACAAGATCTTTCTTTTCTCGCTGCTGCATTCCAAGCCATGTTCTCGAGGTCACGGAGGCAGCTTCGTGCAAAGACGCCATCACCTGAACATGACAGTGTACTTCCTCACGCCGCAGCCATGGTCTAAGAGCCTGTTGCATACAGAAAGAGCCGTGCTGAATAGCGCGAGTAACCCGCTCTCTCGGACAGGCTGAGCATGCACCGGTACAGGAACGAATCGGCCTCCTCGGAATTCCAGGATGCAAGACCGACCTGGTTTGGAGTAGAGCCTCAGCCTACAGGCCTAATTGCAGCGATTGCACAACGGGTAGTTGACAATCGCACAACTTGCCCTACGTCAGCAAACCTCCCTGACTGTCTCTTCTCGCCATGGCTCAATGGAGACCGTCTTCAACTCTTCAAAAAGCGAGAGCGCCTCACACAAATCCCCGATGCATCTCTGGAGCAAATTTATTTTGTTGCTGCATGTGTGCAGAATGTGGCTTGCACAATCGGCTCGACGACTTGTCAGCAAGCAGCCGCACCTCCTCGAAGCGCGCAGACTCGTCCAATGCTAGAAGAACGGCATCATAGCTGGCAATGTTAGGCTGCAGTGCTGCTGCACGGAGTTCGGCAAACCTCATGACTCAGCAGCTTCGGCAACTGGACAACTGGATACACCTGGTCATGCTTTGCAGGCTCTCAGGAACAGATGCATGCAATGTAAGGATCACTCAACATCGCAATTCTGCTTCTGCTCTGATGTACACCCATACCTGGGACGAGGAGCAAAGCAATGGCACTTTGCCAGTTCCTGCCTTTAGTGCAAGCACTAATCGCTGCTGTCAGTGCCACCACGTTCGCCGCCAGATAGCCTGAAATGACTCTGTCCACGAACTTGTCTACTGGGTCTCATCACTGTGCGGCATGTGGGCTCGCGGACTAGCAAATTCCACCTGGATCAGGGGATCTAGTGAATCGAGACTGCTCCATGCAATCAGGATGAGTCCATAAGGCGCCTGCCGGCATACACCACCACTCCATGCAATGTCAGGTCACATGGCGAAAGCGCCACCCCGCCAGTTCTACACGTCTGAAGCAGTCACTACCAAGGTGACTGATCTGGAATTGGTCTTGAGAACACCCTCTGAGCAACAATTAGAAGTACGGAACGGCGCTTCCTCGATCCTGCTAGGGACTCTGGAGTCCTGGTAAGCCGAGCGTTTAGTTTAGCTGTCAACAATGATGACAGGTCGGTGAGCTCCAAACCTCGAGTGCACCATTTGACGAGTAAGGTTTGCGCGACATTACACGACCAAAGTTTGAGGACTCCATTTAGAGGTACGTCAAACTGGTTGAGTCCTTGAGGAAGCCCCATCTTTTTTTGAGATCACGGCGTTCCGCTCCACCTATCTGCACTCAGTTCGACAAAGTATTTCAGCTGAAAGGTCGATCACGGGGATTAGTGGCCCTGACTCCGGTTCTGTGGCGCGTTTTAGGGAAACTTGTCATTGAACAATCCCCAAACACCTCTCGAGTACTTGCCATCGATGCCGCGACAAAAAACTGGCTTTGCCCCGATCAACCTGCTTTTAGGGTGAGCGGCTGCTTCTCAAGCCTTGTAGCAGCTGCAGTGCGGCTTTCCACTGACCTTCTTCCTGCGCATGAAACCGAAAATCTGTGCACTTGCCTTGAAGATTCTGCTTGTTGCTGCTTCTATGGCTCGATCTCCGCAACCGGAACTACAAGATACGCAGCTGAATCAATCCAGCTATGCGCAGCGATCGAAGCCAGTAGTACACGGCCACTTACAGGAGAGCGTGTTTGAACCAAGCAGCCAGCTGTTGTGTGCTTAGCTCGTTGCGCAACCGTCACTGCTAGAATCAAAAGAACGACATCGGCGACGGGTCTTCACAGGCGCTGATGGCCGCACTGTAAGAGATAACATCCGCTTCGATCCCCTCGCCGATGGCATCGTGCAGCCTGGGCCACTTCAATGGAAAGACAGCGCAATCAGAAATGCCTTGCAGAGACTTCCATCCTCCGGCCAAGCCGCACCTGCAATGCCATCTGCCACTGCCCACGTTTTTCACCTGGGTTTTTCAGGACTCTTCCCGCGGGACAACTACGATGCCTTTGCAGCAGTGGCACAGGCACTCACGGCTGCATTCAGGACCACAGTGTTGACCTCGAGACGTACTACACTGACAGGCGAGGCACGGCCCTTCATCCCTTCATGACCTGCCCGGCCTGCAGCCCGTTGCTCCGGCTTTCCATCAGCAGATGCAAAGCTCTCTGCCACTCTCCTCCTGGTTTGGGCGGCTCGTTTCTGGGATGCGCTTTGGAACGCAGCTCCAGCCGTTTAAGAGACTTTCCCTGCCTTTCTCGAGCGCACTGATGACCGCTCCAGCGGCTACCACGTTTGGCTGAAGCCACAGCAGCTGCAGACCGCCGAACAACTCGTATGCCTGCTGCCACCTTATTGCAGGCAGCCCCATTCCGCTCAAATCTGATCATGGATCAAATGCTGCAAATGAACTGCAACCAAGACTCTCTGCGGCCTTCTCGCAGGCGCTGATTGCAGCACTGACTGTGATGACATCAGGGCGCATCGTGCAGGACAGCGCATACGTAAAGCAAGCCAGTGCGTGCCTTGGCTCACAGCTTGTGCTGATGCATGTTTGGTGCAGCCACGGCGCTGGAGAAAGCTGGACAACGTGTCAGGCTCCCTGGCCCTAGAGGCACTTAAGAGCTTTCAATCGACGTGCGACAGATGCCTGATGTTGCAAGTTCGCTTTGGTGAGTCGGGGATCCTAAATAGCGGCTCCTGCGGGTGTTGCCAAAAGCCGCGGTGGAGGCTTCAATAATTTTTGTGATGCACACCACACTGTCCAGAGTCGCTGCTTAAGTCTCGCCACTGCACTTGCAGCACGAAGCCTTGGCATGCATTCAAAAACTCTGGCATCATCTCACTCAGCACCATCATTGGCAACTGCCTCATGCTACGCGGGCAAGCCTCCCGACACGAATCCACACAGACCTTGGGACAAATATTGACGAATGTGCTCTCCGTCTTGAAAACCGACCCACTCTCAACAGTCACGCGTTTTCGGCAGGACAGGGCAGAAGCATGAAGTAGGTCGAAAACCGCTGTACATCACGGCAGTTGTACCGTCGACAGCCGGTCGCCCGCTTGCATGCAATGGGCCAAAACCTTTGTGTGTGTGCTGCAGATATGCAAAAAATGACCATGATCACTCGTGCTTGCCGCACGAGTTGAACACAGGCCGTGTGTTTGCCTTAAGACAACATGACATCGGACGGCCCTGTGGACATGAAGTTGGCACTGCTCATGCAAACCTCCAACATGGCACTCAAAAGGCAGCAACAACCATGAATGAGTGCACAACGACGACCTGTATTTTGCATCCATGCCATTTTGGAGGCCGGTTTACATCCAGGAATCTAAAAATGGCAGAGACTAGAGGGAGCCACAGCTTGCAGACGACGCCCACGACTTAATATGTAGTTATGCTTCAAGTGTCTGTACGATGCGCTGATTGCGGCTGATTTGTTGGCTCCATCTGGTGGCCGTGCAGGTTAGCACTTGGCTCATCTCACTCGGCGAGCGTCCGCGAACAACTGGCCTTTAACCGTTGTGCCCTGTAAGCCAGCTGAGAGCAAAGCTGGTTCAGGGGGAGCTAGGATTCAGGAGACGGTGGGCTTTGTCCGTCTCGGGTACCTTGCGAACCAGTTCTGAAATTGAGAGGGTCGCCTGCAGCTCGCTCATGCGATGCAACTTGTTAAATGAGGCATGTTGAATTGTCGTGACGGCTCCCGATTCCTGCCGCTATGTCGAGTCTAAAGCCCAAAACGGATCGAATTCTCAGGGCCTGCTTTGCAGGCGGTTTGGGCATGCAAGGGCCTGCCTCTTGGGAGACAAACCTCCGTAACAAGCTTATGGATCTTCAATCCCAAGCTTTTCACATATCTTAAGAACCAGTCGCACGAGAAATGCTGTCTTCAGCCTGACTGCGATGATGTCTGTCTTGGAGGCCGGCCCACGGCACTTCAGCAATCCATCAACCATCTCCTCGAACTCCAGCTCCCCGCTCAGATCTGCATCTAAGACATCGAAAAGGTCTGACTTACAAGAGAGGTCAATTTCGGACTCGTCCAGCCGAGCAATAAGCTCTTTGTCTGTAGATAACCACTGATTGAACTCGTCTCTTGTCACCACCACGCTTCGCTCTGCCATCTGCTCGCGAATTTGATCCTGCAGAAACATTTGATGTGAAGTGCACCGTCGTTGCGAAGGCCTAACATCGAAAACTACTGTAACTACTCCACCCCCACCGCCCCTCAAGGCCACAAGGTTCACAAACCATGGGCCATGGACAGCCAGGTTGCAGTGAGCTGCTCATACTCTTGCGCTGAGTGCGGCTTGAAGCCATACCTTACATGCTGCAGGCCATGTTCAGCATTCCGTCAGGACAGTGCGAATCTGGTGACATTACTCATCAACCCTCTGGGCTCTGCATCCGAAGCACATCTCTTGCAACTGCAAGATCTGCTGGTCTAGCAACTTGGATACCCGACGGCCCTCCGAGTGCCCAGGGGGACCCTCGGCCATCTGCTCTTCCTCAGGTCTGGACTTCAAACTCAAAGGGGGGACGGGGAGGTTTCCCCTTCGGCTGCAGAGGCATGTTAACTGCCGAGTGTCCAAGTCCTTGCGCAATATCTTCGTCAGGATTATCCGTCCTTAGTTGAGATGCACCATAACGACCCCTGACCAAGACTCAAGTCGAGACGAACCGCACCTTCAAACGGGTCACGCTGTGCTGTTCTGTACGGGAAGCTGCACTGTGGCAAGCATCGGGGGGAAGCATGCTCTTAGTTTTCCCCAGCTCCTTCATCACACATCGTGTTAGAGGTTACATCCCTATCTGTCGTGGCCCGGCCCAGTTGAGGTATCGAGCATCCTCTAGAGTCTTTTCGAGCCCAGTATGCTCGGTAGCTCAGAATTCGAAGACGGTCATACCGCCCAGAACCGGGCCAGGATCAGAAGTATCGGAATGAGTCGGACGACATTCTTGATGAGGCACTTCTCGCGGTTTAGCACCCCTCGAAATGTCAGAGAAACATAAATTGAGACCCTGTGAAGGCCCAGCATCTGAGGACGGAGGCGATCATCCACCTTAGGCGATCACCAATGCGAGTCAACCAGGTGCCTTGACTCTGGCCTTGACACCTTTCTTGAAGCTCCATTGAAGTGCGATCCTACTCATGGTGTCAGGGAAACATACGCACACATACAAAGCTGCTAATCCAAGGCAAAGAACTCCGTCTTTGCGGCGTTTTGGCCAAGTTGTCGTTGGCGTTTCTTCGTGCTGCCATCGGCAACATTATCGATAAAGACAGCCTGCTGGGGTCTTTGATAGGGCTGCTGGGGTCTTTGATAGGGCGCGGCTCTGACATTCCGCGTGCTGGTTGTCGCGCAAAGCGTGCTCTTAAATCCTGCCCTTCAAGCAGCCAAGGCGCCATAATCAGATTGAAGATTCCGATTGTAACGAACAGGAAAAGCAGGATGTAAACCACCATGAAGACCCCGCCAAACTCCTTCGACATGCCCGTGCTCGGACGATGCAAGACAAGCCGAAAAGCATCCATAAAGTAGACAGCGACACCCGAAAGAAAGCCATGTCCGACATACATGCTAATAACTGGGACCAGCCAGGAGGCATGCCGCAGTTTTTCCTGAAGAGGCGTGCCATCGTACGCCGCGCATCCATCCGTGAAACACCGAAACCATGTGAACATCGCTGCGGGGACTGAGCTGAACTCAGCAAACTCTTTGAATAAGGTTGTTGTGACGATGCCCAACAGATACATGCAGAGGAACAGGAGCACCACCGCCCAGAATAAGACCCTTAGGCCGGTGAAGACGCCTTGGATCATGAGTTTGAGCTCCTGAAAAATCTTGAACTTGAGCAGCCGAATGATCCGACCAAGCCGGGCCAATTTCAAGCTCTTCAGTGAGCTGACGGGGCCTGGCGTGAAAACATGCCCCCACATCTTCCGGCAGAGCAAAGGACTACGCAATCACCTCCGGCCGCAAACAATACTTTGGACCACCGGGCCTGCATCAAGATTGATGTTCAGGGCAAAGCTGATGTACGTGAGCGACAAGTCGAATATTGCGACGAGGATGCAAACGATGTCGAACCAACTCCAATACCAATCCGGACCGAAAAGAAATCTGAGATTCGCAAGTCCGGTAGGGGGTGGGCAGGACACTCACACCACTGAGGAAAGAATAGGAAAGAACAACGTTGACCAAGACTGCTCCCTCCGAGGTGCTGTCGAGACCCAAAAACTCTCACCTTGACGATAATCTCGCCTATGAAGAAGATGGTGAAGGTAATCTCGAATATTCTCCACACCTCGAACACACTGCAGTGGGGCAGCGGTATCCTTTTAGCACCGGGCCTAAACAGCAGCAAGCAGTCGGCGAATCTTAGCCTCGGCATCAGGTTCGATATCTGCGCTGAGGCCGGCGACAATCGCGCTGACGAAGATGACAAAGGCAGGAATCACGTCCTGAGCTCCGGCTGGTGATTGAAGTTGCTTGCTTGGCCCACCTCCAGCACCCTGCCCTGCCCTACTGCTACTGAAGGCATCTGATTCTTTACTCTGCAGCTCATGTGCTTTGCCACATCGGTGAGGCACTGGTGAGCTTGAACTGTTCCATAGCTGCAACATCTACGCCCGAGATCATGCCAAGCCACCAACAGGAGGAGGAAGGTAGCATTATCCTCGGTGTCCTCCTCTTCTTCTCCCCTCGCTCGCTTAGCCTCACCAGGTCTTATCAACGTGTGAGCTTGAACCTGACTCCACACCACGAAGCCGAAGCACACAAGCATTCGAACGCAAACGATCTGATCGCACTCGCACACATACACACAGCCCAAAGAAAACAAGCCAACAGTAACAAACAGGAAGGCCGAAAAAAGCCTGACAACATGGCGCAGAAAACCAAGATTGGCAATCGAACAGCACCAAGTGACCAAGTGCAACAATGCAGAGCACAATCATCTAGAGTATGTGCAACAGCCAGAGCAAAAGACAATCTACAGAAGTCCAGCAGCAGAAGATCGACATGATAAGAGTTAAGGCCAAAGGACCTTGCATCGGCAAGTATACCAGGAGGCCAGGTCACCCACTTATGCACACCCTGTGCGAGAACGATGACGGGATTGGCAAACACTTGTAAGGAAAGCCCGCCCCCCGCCCAGGCACAACAAGCTCCACGCAACGCCTAGGCCAATCGTTTGTCCTGCTCCACCAATCTGAAGCCAAACATGATTTCCAGAATAATCCTACTAACTGCAAACCTGTGCACGAGTCACCAAACAGGTACGCAGACACGATCCTCACTTTCCAGGAAGGCGCTAGAATCGCCGGGATAGTTCCACCCTTCCTCCTGTACTTAAGCGTACATCATGTACGGCCTTCGCAGCTGCGGCTTTTGGGCTCGCCTTTGGACTTGATGGGGAGCTGGGCGTCTTCGGTGGCTTTATAGCCATCGGCTGTGGTGTTCCTGCACATAGCAAACAAGGCAATCGCGGCTGCGAAACTACGTGAGAGAGAGAGAGAGAGAGAGATAGAGAGAGAGAGAGAGAGAGAGAGAGAGAGAGAGAGAGAGAGAGAGAGCGAGAGCGAGAGCCAGCACCAGGGCGAAGGGCGAAGGGCGAGAGGCGAACTAGGGCGGGAACGAGGCCAGGCGAGGCAAGGATGAGGGGGGGAGTAGGCGTGGCGGGGGCGGGGGCGGGCATGCAGGCGTAATTAGCGCACGCATGTACAGAAACTTCTTGCTAATTGACCGCGTACTGCCGCGCTTGCTACGAATCAATCAGCCCCTGGAGCAGTTTCCATAAAACTTGGCAGTATACCCTTACTATGACAACAACTTCCGGGCCCACGACCTGGAGGTAGATTGTGATGACTTGGCGTATGCGGAAGCTGCCGCGACCTCGAGCTGTGCCAGGCTTGAAGGGTGTGTAGAGCATTCCAAATCTAGCGAGTTGAGGACGAGCGCACATCATGTTCTATCCGAGTAGCTAAGCGGTAGAGGGTTATATGCAGAGAGAGAGAGAGAGAGCCAGGCATGTCAATGTAACTTTGTCCCTAGCCGTCATCCGACAAACTTAGCTGAGAACTCTTTTAAGATTCGACGACTGCAAGGTGAGGGTCGCATCTCGTTCATCAGGGAGTTCCAGCTTCTCGACACCCAACCCTGGTGAGCTCACCCAGGCATATGCCCACCGACACTCCCGGGTTGGGCGAGGGCCTGGATTTGTCAAATCTGGTGATCCTAGGACAAGCCAGATTCGCAAAAAGCCGGGCAGTAGCCTTTCGCTCATCGCATGATGCCGTCTAGTCACTCCATCTCCACCTCCTCAGCGAAGGCAGCAATCGGCTGCGCAGGCGACAGGCCAAAATCCTCCCAAGCTCAGGCTCAGTGAACGTGGACACCATCCCTGCAAGCATCCCTGCTTGAAGTCCTGATTGCGGATGACCCACATTGAGCTCGATGATACCGTGGGTGTGCCCTGTCGCAGCTCCTCGATCGATTGATGACACTTTTTGGCTTTTTGCACATCAGGCGCCTGCCGGCGCCCGCTAGTTGCAGTTCATTGTTACTCATTACTCTCTCTGTTCGGCGCTGGGCCTTGTTCTCGTGCAAAAGCCTCTCATACTCCGCCGTCAAAGCCCGCAGATGGTCATGGAAGGAACCATCTCGAAAGCTCATCGTAGCCATGGGCAGGACGCTTGAACGGCGAAGCGATGCGGGAAGCGCAGAAGGTATGACCCCCGAATGTGCTCTTGCAGCATCCCAGTGTTCAAATACCTGATACAGACTTCACATGCACAGCGTGAACCGAGAAGCTCTCGTCACAACCATTGGCAACCAAATCATGCACCGGTAGCTGCTTTGGAAAACGGTCATATGGCTCCAAATATCAACAATGAGGCATGGAAAGTCTTTTTTGCACTTGGGACCGTGTCGCAATCTTCGCACATCGCCAGCAGACTGTCGAATCAGGTCTCGAAGCTAAGGTCTGAAGAAGTACTACAGCGGCTATGGCGGCAAGCGACCTGATCGAAGCCTTGGCTCGGAAAGTCGCAGAAGCTTCTGCACCACGTGATGGGCTGGCTGGCGTATTGCTGCCAGAATATGAGAACGGAGGAAAAAGGCATACCACCAGTTCAAAACTATGCATTTTTGCCACGGCGACATTTTGGATGTTTCCGCCTGATAAAGTCATACATCCTTCCTCACACACCTGCTTGGTTGGAAACCGCTCAGGGGATGATTCTGCCTGAACTCCTCCATGTTCGGCATGAGCCTTTGGAGACTCTCTACAAACTTTCACTGGATGCATCCAGCATGCAGGCTCCTGCTTAGCAGGAGGGGCTCTGAAAAGGGACCTGCTTCGCAGGCGAGAACAACCTCACGGCAGCAGCTAGCACAGTGCGGCACAGCCGATAGCCATCAATAGCGGATAGCACCGATAGCATTTCTCAGCAGATTTGGTAGGCTACTATAAAAGATAGCAACAGCCGTGGGGATGACGGAAAAGAGTGAATCATGGAAGCCACCCATCCCTGCAGCGGCTTGCCAATTCCCGTGGCCGCTTTCTAGAGCAACCCGCCTCGAAGCGCTCTTTGCCATTCTACTCGGTACATTGTGTCATTGCAAAATTCAGCCATGAGGACGTGGCTTCAGACCGTAATTACCGTGCAAGCTAGTCATCGGCCTCAATTCCGAGCTTTTCGCACACTTTGTTCATCATTCGCACCAGCAGTCTGGTTTTGAGACGGATCGCAATGATATCCGTCTTGGATGCGGGGCCGCGACACTTCAACCTAAGCTTCGCTGATCATCATGAGAGATCCGGCACTTCACAAAATATCTTTTCTACTGGTACCTTCCACGTCGAAAAAACAGCCCCCGGATTTGCACGAACCCTCTGCACCCCAGTGAAGCCCGTTGGAGACATCTTCCTCACGAGACAGTAGCTAGACGACGACGCCCTCAGTCACAGCCCTGCGTGCAGGATTTGCCACCCCTCAACAGCTGCCTAGCAACCGCCAACAAAATCAACAAGGCCCGCTCTTATCCGCATCTCACGGGCAGGAAGGACCGGGAGCCGTATGGGGTGGAGGGTGGAGGCGTGACTAGTTAGGCCGTGTGGCAAGCCATCAATCATCTCTTCAAACTCCAACTCGCCCGACAGATCTGCGTCAAGGACATCAAACAAGTCAAACTTGCCTCATGGTGGCGCTGAAGTCTTTGACTTGATGGCGGGGGGCGGTCCGGGCTTTCGGGTCTCGAGTACTGGCTTGTCTTGGCCTGTGCACGAGTCAAAACCAGAATACGCATCCTTGTCATGCTTGCGCATATATAACCCACGTTCAGAATCTCAGGTTGCAACTCCCTTGCTCCCGAGCTGCAAGACAGGTCGATCTCGCAGTCGTCAAGGGTTTCCAAAAGAGCCTTTTCCGTGTGGAGCCAATGGTTGAACTCGTCCTGCAGCCCAGCGCCATTGCACAGTACTATGTTGGATGAAGGCTTGGTGTCTTAGGCGGTCAGAAATCATCGTAATCCCTTCCCCGGCTCTCCAACGACGACCCTGGGCTCCTGGGCCAGCAGGTTAAAACCTGTCTAGAACGAAAGTGCTTCAACTTGCGGTCCGACATGAAGGGTAGGCTTGTCGAAAAACATATGCGTAAGCGCAAGCTTCAAGTCGCAGAGCTTTTCGTGGCGACTGTGACTAAGCATCACGTGGCCAAAGTCCTTCGTGACAACGATGTTCCTCTCCATCATGTCAGCCCGGATCTTGGAAGTGAGCTCGTCGTACTCGCTTGCGCTATGCGGCTTGTAACCATACCTGCCACTTTCTGCCACCAAACGGAACAAGCACTATTGTGCGACCATCGCACATGAGCCATCCACTCTCGCATCTAGAGAAAATAGATTGCATTCAGGGGCACATCTCTTTCAGACCCAGCATCTTCCTTAGTGACAGAGCATGGGCTGCACCCATAGCCCACTCACTGCGTGCAAGGCTGCTGCAAGAAATCCCTGGATTCAACCCGACGCCTGTCCTGCAAAGCCGTGAGACTTCAGTCACCGCGAGGCCCTCGTGTGGTCAAGGCTCTCCCTTAAAATCTTGGACACTCGCCGAGGGCGCCCTTTCCTCTCCATCTCAGCTGCCTGTCCACAAGACAAAAAATCTTCGTAATCACGCGTGTAGGAGCGAACTTCTTGATGTCGGGCCTCGCTCTCAGCCTCTTTTCGCAAAATGCTCGTCAATATCAGGTGTCCTTATGCACAGCACGCGGCATGCAGACATCTGAGAGGTTCAGGGTCGGGTACAGCTAGCGCCTGGGAGTCTTACCGCGCACACACGCATACACAACATCAGGGAATCATGGCAACCTCTACTGACTTCTGGATGGGCAATAGGTAGACAGATGAGCTATACTATTCTTATGCCACGCTTTCTGTCGCTTTATAATGATAGCGTACCTACAGACACTAGGTGTAGAGAGGTATACATGTTTGGCGTAAGCACTCATGAATAGACATACGTACCATGCAAGGCGATGGCGCATGAGGGCCCCGCAAGGTTCCGCACCACGGTCCAAGCGAAAACCACTCAGTGGTATGGTACTGCTTGCGTCCAGATCCCCAGATCCCACGGTCAGCATGTCCAACCGTACAGATGCTGACACAGATAATGCATCATCTACAGCACTACCGATCGCAGATTGGACGGTTGCCAGTTACTGGTATATGCTCTTCTGCATCCGGCGGAAACTGCTGTGAATTCCTAAAGGCTTCCGCATTGCCTCATGCAACCATAGTACAGTGCTACCGCCGTCCTTATCCTGTGACAACGCCGTATCTGTATCGGCATCCCAAGCCTCACACACAAAACCGATAAATGTACAGCGAGTGCAGAAATAGACAGAGGTTATTTGCATCCATGCCTGATCCATGCTTACCTCTCTATCTATGCATGACATGTACTCTTATAAACGCAGGATCTAGAGCGAGCCTGCGAGCATTTGCATGTCTGGGTGCTTCAGCGCCCGCTCAAAGCCACAAAGGCTATATGTGCAGACATGCATGCACCCATACCTGCATGAACACAAGCACTTTAGATTCAAATACATCCATACATGCAGAGATACAACCTCACACAGAGACTGCAGATTGAGAGAAAGACACCAACAGTACGAATCCCGGCACTCGCCAGAACATATAAAAATCCGCACACATGCACAAAACCGGATCAGACTAATCTACCCTCAACCCCAGTTCGGGGCGACTGTGGATGCAGAACAGACAAGCGATTTTTTGCATGCTTCCTGCATGTAGAAACTTTAGCATCGATTCGTGCCTACTCTGAAACCACAGCATAAGGCCTCTGACGAAAACACTTCTAAGGAAGCTCGGATCCTGGCCACAGGCCAAAGACACTAGTTCTCGTGAGGACAAGTCACTCAACGCATCGGAGATGATAAATGCCGTCTTCGGGGCATTCTGTCCCAGCTCCCGTTGTCTCTTCCTGACTAGAGAAGCACTCGGTAGCACGGTCGTGGTGGCCGCAGGCCATGGTGGCCCTGCCGTCTCTTGGGCTTTGGAGGGCCCAATCTCGAGGACTCATGTGCTATTTGTTGCTATGGTTCAGCAAAGCTAACGGGGTTAAGCGATCTCTCGGAATGCCTTGGACTTGAGACTTGCCCACGAGTTCCACCCGAGGGGCTTGGTACTGCCATCGGTAACGTTGTCGATGAACACTGCCTTGCACGGGCATAGACACATGCAGCCGGCAAGCCCGCCGATCCAGCGTGCGCACATGAATAGCTTCTTATGGGGCACGTGGGTATACGAGAGTCGCTGCGTGCAGAGTAGCACAAACAGCCGTCGAAGTGGCGGTATTGGTGCTGCTTGTCGCAGCCACTGTTGCAACGGCTGTTTTGTAGTCGTCATGGTAACAATGGTTCCTGCTTGTGGTGGTGGCAGTAGTGTTAGATTCTGCACCGAAGCACAGACTCGTCATCCGCAGTTGCAATTTGCTGAACCGGCGATGGTGCGAGGAATGATTGGCACGACTGGGAGCACCGAGTACGAGTAAGACACACGGTCGTCGAAGTCGCCGGAGAAGGGATACGATGCTGCGGGGATGCACGAATGAGAGCTCGACCCGGTGTCGATACCGTTACAAATTGACCCTTCATCCAGATGTTCAGGCAAGCAGCCATTATCAGATTGAAAATGCCAATGGTGACGAAAAGGAACAGCAGAATGTATGCGATCATGAAGGGCCCACCAAACTCCTGCATGAAGCGAGCAACTCTCAGGCTGCTTGTACCGGGAGGGTTGCTTAGTTCATCACACTGCCGAAGCGCAAACTCGGTTAATATTTCACAGGTCTTAGACTCCAAGCTCACACTCGCACTGGTCACTGATTCATCCTGTTCGAGCTTCCACTGCAGCGGAGTGCCATCGAAAGCCACACATCCATCGGTGAAACAACGGAAGTTGGTGAGCATGGCGATCGGAACCTCAGAAGGCACTTGCGTTGCTCGAAACCGAGTTGTGGCACTTAGCAGGATCCAAAAGGCACATCTGTAGTCTGAAAGTGTCCAAGCTCCCTTCAGGGCCCACGCGCACACCACACCCATCCATGGCAGATTCACCAGCAAAGATTCTCAGAACAACTAACATTACATGACAGGCGGCTGTTGAAAACTCGGCGTAGTCAGAGAATATGGTCCTAGTCACCACCCCGAGCAAGTACATACATCCCACCAGCAGCACGACCGCCCAGAAGAGCACACGCAGTCCAGTGAAGACACCTTGAATCATGAGCTTCAATTCCTGGAAGATCTTGAACTTTAGCAAGCGCACAATGCGCCCTAAACGAGCCAGCTTCAGCATTTTCAAAGAACTGAGAGCACCAGTGTCATTCTCCTCGCCTTTGGCCGCCGCCGATAAGTTCAAGGACAAGTCCACGATTGCTAGTATGACGCAGATGACGTCGAACCAACTCCAGTACCAGTCTGCCCCCCATATATATTCGATGAAGCCGAAAACCCGGATTTTCACCACAATCTCGCCTACGAAGAACAAGGTGAAGGCCATCTCTAAGGCGACCCAAATGCCATGCTCAGGCGAGATGTCTTGGCTGAACCCTGCGACAACCGCGCTTATCAAGATAACGATGGACGGGACGACGTCGAGCATCAGCAGGAAGGTTGCCTAAGTCTGCAGATGCCGTGCAGACGGCTTGAGTCACTGCTGTGTTGCCCCACAAAATGCAAAAACTAGCTTTCATAAAAACCACCACGAATCACCATGAAGTATAAACCACTTGTTACCCGTATAGACCTTGTTCTATGGATCCTATACCCGAAACGGCAGTAACAAGCAGGCTGCATCATCCTCCGTCTCCTCGTCAGAGTCGTTAGTCCTGAATGAGTTTCGCAAGAAGCTGCTGCGCCGGGATGCCCTAGATTTCAATGACCTCATGTCGGTCATCTTCGGAGGGCTGGAAGCAGGCGGTCGGGGCGTTTCTGGCAGCGACGGCGCGTCGTCGCCATTGCAGCTTGGGGAGTCTTCGTTCGCGTCACCCTTAGTATTAGCACCGTCGCCGGGAGGGTCAGGGGGATCGCCTTCCAAGACTTGTCGGCTCAGCTTCTCACTGTCACACAAAGCCCCTGGAAGCTGCACTGTGCTTTCCTGGAGATTTAGAGTGGACACCGTCGCCATGGGTGGCAACGGAGGCATGGAGCCACTTTGAGTGAGCTGCCGGAGAGGATCTCCGAACTCTGCGGCGGGAGGTGCCTGTACCAGCTGCTTGCGGAGCTGGGCATTCTCCAAGATCACCTGCTCATATACTGCATTTAGTGCCTCAAGGTGCCGCTGGAAGGAATCCTCCATGGCACCTAAAAGGCCGGGTGGCCGGCCCCGGCTTCGAAGGAATCGCTGACACAGAAACCCGTCTGAGCCACAGGAGCGCACAAAGAAAGAGATCCCTGTTCCTGCTTTCCTCCGTGGACGCGGCAGCAGGCTCACAAGATTTCATTTTGCAGTCTATATTCTACACTCCTAAGCTCTGTGGGAACAGTCAGGGTGTTGATGTTGAAATTGAAGCTGCAATCAGGTAGGCCAAGCCGTCCGAGCCCCGCTCATACTGGCAATTTGGGGAGACCCGCCTTTAGCTACGAGAACCACATGACGACCAGTGGCAACGTTCCACTCGTCAGCATCGGGATGGGATAAGGACCCCCCGCCCCGCGATATCTGTGCTCCTTAGACTTTAGCCTTGGTGCTCCCACTTCGCGCAGCTGCCACAAGCGGAAATCGCAGCATTGCAAGCAGCTGTGGCTGGCTTTGCTTTCGTGGCTGGCCTGAGGACATGCAGCGTGAAGCGCTCACGGCCAACCGACATGCTGTGCACTGCAGCACACGACTTGTTAGTCGTCACAACGACAACCAGTTGAACCGCAAGCGGCGAAGCTGCAAGCAGAATCGCGGCTTGCCACTTGTCGCCTCGGAAACATACCAATGTTGGCAATAGTTCTTGACATGCTATGTGATCACACAAGAAAGAATACATCGGCGTAGCTATCGAAACGGTGCACATGTATGCTGCGAGGCATTTGTGGCATGACTCGAACAGCAGAGTGCAGTTCCTCCTCGCCATGCATGGATGATGTTATGCAAACCTCCGTCGAGACCCATCGAAACTGTGTCAGCTTGCTTGTCTCTGCCTTCTCAAAACCGAAAGCAAACACATGGTGCCAAGACCGTGAACCAATTAGAGGGTCAACAAACCTGCCTGCAGCACAGGCAGTGACAGCTGCAGTGAGGGAGACGACGCTTGGCTGCAAGCCCGACTCCTGCACACTGATCGCGACGTGATGCAGTGATACGAAATGTAAGGTAAGGGTTGTTGGGAAGCCTCTCGTTCCATGTCTGCCATTTCGTTGTCTCTTTCGCTCGCACACAAGGAATCCTTGCGCTTCGCCCCTTGCTGTCTTGCTGGGCTGCTTGCACACTCGAGGCTTTCTCAGGAGGTGGGATTGTCACTTCATAGATTCATATAGTTAAGCATCCCCAACAACAGGCTTCCGCAAAGATTGCGCTCGCCCTCATGTAATCTTGCGCGCGCTCGAACGGTGTAAACGCGTTTAAACGACCGAGTTCTCACTAATCCCCGCCCATAGCTCTGTCACACGACCTCGCCAGAAATGAACAACCCTCATGTCCAAGTAATCCCGTCGGGCAGCATCCGCGTAGAACGCACCTACACTCACACTGCATGTACGTTTGTTACACACCTCCGTTTCTGCAGGTGCTGACTGGTTGAGATGTCGAATGCCTGCTGAGGGCGGTATGGCCCAAACCGCCAAGTAACACATGCAAAACAGCCTTCAAGCTGCTCCTTCTGCAGCATTCGAAAGATGTGTAGGGCCTTCTGCCACTCTTCACCCCGGACGCAAGCGCCTTCGAGATGGGACGGAAGCTTGCCGAACAAGGCCCAGCAAAGCCTAGCGTAACTGCGACGAAGCAGTCTGTTTTGGGTCTGAGCTCGCCCAAAGACAAATCCTGTGAACCTACTTCTGTGTTAGCTGCGGGACCCACGGCATCTTAAAAGAGCGTTCTGAAGCCACTGCGGCCACGGGGGCTGAGGCAGGAGTTGTAGGTGATGGTGTTAGCCTCACAGGCATGCGTTCTACCGGCACAAAAGTTCTGAAAACCGGCATCAGCGACCCAACGTCCTCGTTCCAGCTTGTTGAATGAAACACTGCCCGCAGCTGCCCGCACTGCCCACGAGCCATGAACGGATGGTTTCTGGCGACAGCAAGTGCCTAGTGACTCTACAGTAGTGTACAATGATTAAACGATGTGGACAGCATCAGTCCCTCCACCTCATGTTGACCAAGTTGCTTCTACCGCGCTGCGGATCATATCATCGAACACACACATGGCCAGCTGCCACTGTGCACCTGCTGCAACAGCATCATCGGTCCACGTCTGCAGGTGCCGGAGTCTGCTGGCAAGCGAAACAGCAGAATGCAGACCAAACCTTCACGACAGTCTGTCTCAGAGTCCCATAAGTATTCAAAGGTTCTACAACAGGCACTGGTAGCGCTCGCATCAATCAGGCCGACCAACCTTTCTCGAGGCTGCTGATCAAAGCGTTGTGGGACACCACCTTCGTTCAAGTTCTCAGATCTCAAACTATTGCCTAAAAATTCCACGTGACTACCCGTCACGCCACAAGATGAGCCCCCCCATGCCCGCATTTGCATCACTGCCTCTCTCTTTGCGTGCCTCTAATTCCGGATAACTCTGTGGTTGCTTTTTTTTCTGGTCTGCGGATTTCTGTTTGGATTGCTGGTTTCTCACGTCATGTTACGCTTATTTGTGCTTTTGAAACTCGTTCTTTGCTGTCTGTGCTTCGCTCTCTTCATGTATACTCCACCTCGGTGCGGCAATGACACCGTTCACTTCTGGAACTTGGCACCTCAACCCTAGCTAGCTGGAGAAGCCCCTCGCGGTGAGAATAGTTTGGAGCAGAAATAAGTCCAGGCCATCGGAGAAATGAACTCCTTCCGCGCCGCCCAGCAAAAGCGGATCTCGTTTACAGATCTCACCGAGACACTATGTTACCTCTGAAGATTGCCCAGATTAGTATGTGACACGTGCAAGAACGAACGATCGAAAGGATAAAAGCGTCATCCAACTGAAATAAACATGTCTGAAGCGAAGACAGCTCTTGTTCGGGCTTTGCCATTTCTCGGTGGTACGGGCTTGAATCTTGGCTCAGCCGCATGGGGGCGGACTCCGACGAGCCAACTCCGCTGGTCTCACTCAGAAGACTAAATCACGACCCCGGGCAAGACAGTAAGACATAGCAAGACTAGGCGGCTAGGCTCGAGGCGGCTAGGGTGCTAACTCGTAAAGCTCACACAAGTCACAACTACTTCAAATCAGCAGGGTTCGACGGTTTCACACCTCCATTTCCGTTTGCCAGCGGCAAAGGGAGGATGATACTTGCAGAGGCAGGAATTTGACTTATGTCATGTTTCGGGTTATCGTGATTTGCCGAGGCGAGATTGCTCTGAATGCCACGCCGCGATTATTGAATGGTGTAGAGTGGGACTGAATCGTATAGTGAGTAGGAGCACTTGATGTCAGACGATGGCGACCAGATCATTCTGGGAATAAACAGTAATAATTTGATGGAAGTCCTATTCTTCTCCGTTGCTGCTAGGAGGCATCAGACTTCAAACCCAGCTTCCAGATCCCATGGAAAAGCTGCAAGGCCTTCGCTAAGCATCGCAAAAGGACTGTGAGGGCTGTAGGCAAAACGCATGCGAAGGTCATACCTTCATGGAGCTTGCACCGAGTCTTCATGCAGCTTGCAGCTGTTTACATCTCAGGTTGCTGAACCGTAACTGCCCACTTCAACTCTTGAGGGGTGGGCCTGGTGCCACTCTGCTGCAGTGGCACACGCGCTGATGGCCGAGTTGACCACGATGACATCCTGCTGCTTGTTCACTGCTCAGTGCTGGGTCCAGGACCGAGCAGCCACTATCGCACAATGTGATCTTTTCGCCGAAGCTGCGTTGTGGACAAGCTGAACCCCGAAGCCCAAGTTGTCGCTACACATCCAGGAAAAGTCTAAGCTGCTTTGACCAAGGTGCCGACACGTGTAGGACAATTGCTGAAACATGTGCATGTCCGAGAGGCTACTTCCAAACTTCGTCCCTCGACGCCAGAAAGCAGACAAAGCGACTGCTTCCAGGCACCACCTGATCGAGCCGAGCCGCATAAGGGCGCACGTTCTTCGTTTTCGATTCCGTTGCTTTGACCCTTGAGCCCCCGTAACCTGTTGGTTGTGGAACGGGCTGGAACCGGTCGCCTGCTGATAGAATCGTTGATCAACATCGGTCTAAGCGACTCTCGTCTGTCAGGTGGCCATTCGAAAGGCCACTCATGCTGTTCAAGCATGTTCAATGGAAGCAGTGGTGACCCGACATGGTGCCCTGGCAGCAGCTGTTGCACATGGGGTGGTGTCACGGCCTGCTCTAGGACATGTAGTACCGCGGTGATCACATCTGGGCGGAAGCATTCGGGCATCGCAAAGCCGAGAAGTACACTAGCTGCAGAGAGAAGGATTAGGCACACGCCGTTATGTTTCTAAGATGTCACGATTTCTGCAAAGGCATCTGGCCGCCATGTAGAAGTCCGTTTTGGATTTGTAACACCACACTAATAGGAATGCGTGCCCTTATGTTTGTGCGACGGCTGGCTTGGCAAGTGTGCCTGCCCGGCTGTCCCTCCCTTATCCAGTCGCCCGAAACAGGCTGGGGGGTTGCGTAGATATGGTTGGATGCTGGGTCTATAATTATAATGAACGAGGCTCAGGGTTAAGAACCAAGGCTCGGTTTGTCGGAACATGTGAACATGGGTGGGTATTGCGATAGGCGCACGGCAGCGCATCATCAAGGGAACAGCATGCCTTCCAGATGCCTATAGTCAGCATACAACGTATACAAGCATCAGACAGTCGGGATGGGCAAAGGTGCTGGCTTAATTATGTTCAAAACTGTTTGTCACCAGGACACCTTTATCACAGGCCGTGATTGCGGCGCTGACGTGAAGAATATTCGCCTGCAGTCAAAAAAGACTGTGACGTGCGTTTGGGAGCTGTGAAACTACATTGGTCAGAACGGCCTCCAGAAGCGAGTCGTCCAAGTCCCTGAGCAGCTGCAGAGCCTGCGCAGCTGCACATTCTCACCTAAACCTGTCATGGGACTTCTGTGCAGGATCCAACAAACTAGAACATCATTTTCCTGCCATGCCTGGAGCCAGGCCGCACGCGAGGCACATGCGGTAATGGCTGCACAAACTGCCACTCCACTGTGGCACCCCAGCCGTCCAGCAAGAAGCTGCCTCAGGAAGGTTGGTGCACTTCTCGATCGTATTAGGAGCACGTTGCGGGTAGCGGTGGCCGCAGTCAGGATCAAGCTTGACACTGTGCGCACAAGCTGACGACAAAGACTGAGTGCTTCCCGGCAGCCTGTAACATGACTAATTGCCAATCATGGAGCAGTGCCAATTGCCACTGCTTGCTGCGCGCGCAGCTGATGATTTTGCAGGAGCGGTCGGTTGCCTCAACATAGCACATGAAGCACGGAGTGGCGACCGCAACCTGCGACAATTGGCAGCAGCCTCGATCACCCTGGCTGCTGCGGGCAAAAACAGCGAAGTTTGAATCGAGAAACTAGAAGGGAAGCTGCAGCCGCTGAAGCTGGCCGGACTGTATCTTGTGGCATTGCGCCCAAGCATGGCAGGCGAATTCGACTGAACTCAGAGAGGAGAGGGAGCTGTGAGATTCAGGTCTGCTTCTGGACTCAGTAAGTAAGCACACAAATTAGTTTCCGCTGCCGAGCTGACGGTAGCCAGGTAACTTTCCGAGAAAAGTGCTCCTCCTACCTTGAGCCTTGGACTGCCAGCGAAAGCGACATGATCTGCACAGGCCATCTAGGTCATCATGTGCCAGCGGGCTCGACAAGCGCTGCACCTTCTCTGAAATTCTGTCGCCTTGCTTGCATGCTCTTTACTACTACTGCTACTACTGCTACTACTGCTACTACTACTACTACTACTACTACTTGCTGCTACTTCTACTGCTACGACTACTACTACTACTACTACTACTACTACTACTACTACTACTACTACTACTACTACTACTACTACTTGCTGCTACTTCTACTGCTACGACTACTACTACTACTACTACTACTACTACTACTACTACTACTACTACTACTACTACTACTACTACGACTACGACTACTACGACTACGACTACTACGACTACGACGACGACTACGACGACTACTACTAGTACGAAGACGGCTACGACTACGACCATTACTACCATGACGACGACTACTACTGCGGTTGATGATATAAATCCTGCATTACCTTAAGGATCCTAAACTATGGGAATTATGGCATGTTCCTGATTATGGGTAATGCAGGATTTGCATCATCAACCGTACCACTACTACTCCTGCCTACTACCTCCTACTACTACAAGTACAACCACAACAACTACAACTACAAGTACTACTACTGCTACGGCTACAGCTACTACTACTGTTTCTATTTCTGGTACAGCCACTACTTGCGACCACGATTGCACTCTATTCTACTACCGCTTCGTCCATTGCTAGTGCTACTGCAACTATCTCTTCCACTGCCACACGCACTGCCACTGACAGCTAACACGGCTAGGAGTAGCAGTCGTAGTAGTCGTAGTTATCGTGGCAGTCGCAGTCGTCGTCGTAGTAGAAGCAGAAGCGGGAATAGAAGTACTAGCGGTGGTAGTTGCAGTAGTGGTGGTGCTAGTGGTAGGTGGTAATCGTGGTCCTTCTTTCATACAATACAAAAGAGTGATATACAATCAACAATACTCCACATTGAATCAGTTTTGGATTCCTCACTCAACGGTTTAAACTGTTTTGGTTCAATACCAGCACGTTTATATGCCCTAAAAATACTATGATGACCACCTCCAACATCAGATATAAATGATGTAAGTGCATCATGGAAACAGGATTTTCATTCATGGCAAAATAACAGTGCGGTTGGCACAGTAAACTGGGATGGTTGTATGGGATAATAAACCCAACTATACTGAACTTAGAACCCTAGCAAAAATTGTAATTTTAGCTGTTTCTTAGGGATTATAATAACCAAAAATTAACAATTATTTCTAAGTACCCCTAAGCCAAATAAAAATGAAAAGATTCAATTGATTTTCTCATTCCAAATGCTTAAATACCTTCAACAACTAGTGATGATACTACGAAGTTGCTGTAGTCGTCGTCGTCCTAGTGATCGTAGAAGTAGTGGTATAGTAGTAGTAGTAGTAGTAGTAGTAGTAGTAGTAGTAGTAGTAGTAGTAGTAGTTGTAGTTGTAGTTGTTGTTGTTGTAGTAGTTGTAGTAGTTGTTGCTGTTGTTGTCGTAGTCGTAGTATTAGTCGTCGTTGCGGTGGTGGCAGTGGTGGCAGGACAGCATAGCTCTGCAGAGTGTGTGATTCATCCAGCCTGCCCCAGCTGCTCTGAGGTGGACGCCGACATCACCATGGCACGGTTGCGCTCCTGCCACTGCATCAAGCTGATGCGTTCATTGCTCGGGGAATCCCTTGGGAGTCTCAGCCCGCCAGTCCACAACCAAATCTCGAACCCTCTGTTTCTGCTACTTCTACTACTGCACTGAAGCATGACCACTCACTGCAGCACTGCGCCTCGCCAGTAAAGCTCTTGCATCGCCGAGTTTCGGGCACAAGCAGTGATTGTGACAAACTGAGGTTGGGACTGCCAGCCACGAGCTCAGAGACTGGGTGGACTGCGCCTGCCATCTTCCGTGGTTGACGCAACATCGTCGAAACAAGCAACACATGAGCCTGCCTCACGAAACACTGACACGGTCTCTTCAAATCATTCTGCAATATGACAACTCGCGTGTTGACGACTGGAAAAGCAGCCTGCCCATCTTCAGGAAGATTTTGCAACGATACAGTTGCCTGGGCAGCCGTTTGGGGCTGGGCTTGTGCAAGCTGTCAGCATTTGTAGGCAGGGTGTGCTGGCATTGTATGCAGAGGCCTCGTTGAGATCGATTTCCACAACGAGCCGCACTCCCTTGACAGCTAGGCACAGGTCGGCTGCTCTACTGCAAAGAATCCTCGCCCGATTTCTGCAACATTCATCAAGGTGCAAGGTATCAACGGTGCCTGGACAAATTACTACTGGGTATCAAGTTAATGGTTGATTTTCTGCCATGCAGTTTTGAGCTTCAGCGCAGGAGCCTCCACGAGCATATCAAGAACAGTCAGGAAACGGAAGAAGGGCTCACCTGCCAAAGGTCAAGTTGCTGGCAGGAGGCGTGACTAAGACACCCATTGGTCGCGCAGGCCGCATGCGCGTGAGACCTCCTAGCTGCTAAGCTTGCTTTTGAACCGATTGTGGATCCGTTGTGGACAACTTTCTTGACCCAACCAAGCAGGGCTGACTTTTGCCGGTCATCTCCTGCAAGGGCAGCAAGCCGAACCAAACAAACGGTTCGAAAGGTGATCTGGGGTGCTGCCATATACATCCATGCATCTAAGCCTCAGTGTTACCTGATCACCGGAAGGCCGACATGTGTCCTGTGTCGCCATGCAATGAAAGCCCTTCCGACAACACTGCTCGCTGCACACTTGCGGCGCACCCCGAGACCCAAAGGACGGCAAACACCTGGCTGGCCAACCTGACAGGATGGCCACAGGGTCGCAGTCGCAGTCATCCGTTGCACTACTAACGGTGGCCCTGCGGAGCTCATTTGAATGCACCAACGGCCTGGAACGCGACCCCGGCGGCCGGGTCAGCCATCAAGCCAACCTTGAGAACACTCGGTGGCACTTCGGAGAATCAAGTCACATGCCAGCGGCGAAGCAGCAGGCCAGCCAACAAACTTAAGAAAGCACAGCAACGTTTTCGAGTTCCCTTGATTCTGATGTGCCTATCCTGCTTCAGCAGGACAACGGTCCTGGCAAGGCGGTTGGTGCATGATTTCTCCGATGCGGCTGGTCCTGTGTCCCGACTGACGTGACTGCAGAGCTGCACAGCAGCGCAGTCTCGAAAAGATCTCTGTACAAAGGGGCAGTTTCCGAACCCTGGTGGCTGGAAGCCGCCCAAGTCCAGCTTTGATTCAGGGGGGCTTCCAAATCAAATCTCCATGCAGGAGATTTACAGTACTGGAAAGTGAAAGGCTTGCAGCTGTCGTGCTCCGACGAAGCCTCTAGGCTCTGTGGGTCTGGGTGCACAGACTAGCGGGGTGCCAGACTGCTAGACTCGACACACTTAAGTACCGAAGGACCAAAGCCTCGAAAGAAGGCAGCTTGCTTTGGGCCCCCAGACCCAAAGGCCTGCCAGCTACACGTCGGGTGCCATTACGGCTCAAAGAAAGCACGGTTTGTCAGCGAGTTCCACCACCACAACGTCTCAGGCGTGTTCGGGTCACAGAACTGATACCAGCATGATGTCTCGGCTTCGTCAGTATAGAACCAATCGTTGTTGCGGGGGCAAAAGAACCAATGCCGGCCCTCGGCGTCTTGATACCGCTCCCACACTTCCAAGATGTAGTCCTGCGCTCCCACCTTGCAAGCTTGCTTCACACTCTCTCGCATTTTATGAGCTACTTTGTGGTCACCGCACACTTTGGAGCCTGCTCTGCGCGCGGCCGCAGATCTTGCGAGTCCTGGCTAAAGCATTGCAAAAGGCTGTTCCAACTGAAAAACTACGTACAGGCTACTAGCACCGGCTGCAGGAATGATACGGGTACGTGCTACAAACACTGGAAAAACTCTGAAGAGCAGCGTTCTTGCTCAGCACCGGCTCTTTGCCCAACTGCCAGGAACTTATGGCAAGGTCGTGTGCGTGCTAAGGCTGCACGTTGAGACGTGTACGAAAGAAACAGGTTCCATCGTTCTCGAGCATCTGTTCACGAAACGGAATCACCAGTGCCGCTCACGTAGCTCTACATTGGAACATCGTTGGACTGGCCAGGTGCAGTCCTCACCCCTCGGCACGCTTGCGAGGTCTCCGGAAGGCGCTGGCTCTTCCCCAGGCTCCGGCACCTCTTGAAAGGGCTCTGGCACCTGTGGACGCGGGATGGAAGCACCCCAACAGCAGTGTTACCCCAGAGAGCGAATGCGGACGATGATGGACTGTATAAGGCCTTTAAGGCTTCAGGTGCCAACAGGCTGCTTAAAGGCAGAGTCTTGCAAGTGTCTACTAGTGCAGTCACATGCACTGGCTATTCGGGCAGCCCAGTCTCTCAGTACAAACGGTGCTTTTCGCAGGACCCTGCTGAAGCGGTGCCGAATGCTTCTTCATGAGTGAAGCCAATGATTGTTCGGTCGAACCGGAGCGCCGACCGGTCGCGAGAAGTTGCTTGAGTGCACGATCTCCCACTACGTCCCGGTCGATGTGTCACCAAGGCGTGTCCCGGTGACCATCTTGCCATTGTGTCGGCCTGTGTTCGTTTTGTCGTCCAAGCCCGGGAAGGATGGTGGTCCGGTTGCCTCGATTTTGGGGTGGTGCCGAAGAACCACCAGGCAAGGCGGGGAAATTGTGTCTGAACCAGAATCCGTGGTGCTGGTCCTGTCGGTCTCCTGCTGGTCTCCTGCGGCTTTTAAGTCTGTTGGTAGTCTCCGGGTGGCTCCTAGTGGTCTCCTGGGGGTCGGGGTGGTACAGTAGTTAATGGTCGTCGTGGTCGCGCTGGTCGTGAACTAGTATGTCCTCATCTTGTCGCCACCCTCTCGCTTCTTCACACAGTCAAGAAGGCAGGAGCGGCCTCGCACTGCCCTGCGCGTCGAGCCCGGCTTCTCGTCTCTCAATCAGAATCCAGTGTACCATAATCAACTTAGGGCAACATGCTTCCATGGGGCTTTGTATCGGGGCATGAGGTTGTTGATTCTGAGTACCGGCTACCAGAGCTAAACTTTAGCAAACCACACCCGTCTACAAGGCCTGAGCTAAGCCGTAAACTGTTTGCACATAGTGTTACATGCTCTGCCCAAGCAGAGCCGACATGTTCTTGCAAGTGCACGAACATCAACATGCAACGTCGAGCCTGCAAATCACCTGTACAGATTTATTCAGCAGTGAACGCAAAGAAGCAGGTTCCGCATTCTCTGCCCACCCCCACCCCCCCACCCCCCGCATTCTCAAGGCTCCAATATGTTATCCATGTCAATGACGACAATGCATCGCCCAATGCGCTGGCGGGATTCAATCGCTTCGATGCCAGCATGTTCGACATGAGCAAACTCTAAGCCCTGCCCACAGGGGCAGCAGGGGAGTGGAATATTCCGCGTGACACGAACCAGGTCTGTCTTCTTCGGACGAAAGAACCCCAACACTTTCTGTGTACCACATTGTTTGAGGAATCACATGCAGTCATGATGAGGCACGGCACACGGACACAGTACGGTAATTCATCTCGTTAAAGAACTTGTGATGGCAGCACCAAAGACACGGTAGTCGAATGATTCATGGTGGCAGACAGCTTGCCGAAGCTGCTTACCCGGCAAGTGCGACATGTAGCAACAACCGAAAACCCCTTTGACGAGTAAAAGACCACCGAGGAGAGGAAAGCCCGGGCAGCACAGATTGCGACTATGCCGCCCCCCCACCCCGGCAGCACAGAATGCGGCCGTGCCGCCCCCCTGGCCAAGAGAGAGAGAGAGACCCCCAGACTATAGAGGACCTGCAAACTCCTCAGTCAATCATGGAAAGCAGCCCGGCGCAGCGTAGGGGCCGAAGGCCCAATGCTCACGGCGCAGCCATAGCAGCGCGGGCATCAGTGTGAACCCCAAGCTCGGGGACCCTACGAAGCACCACCCGAGCATTCTCCCTCTGCAGGCAGACGTTGACAGATTGCTGCAGCTGCTCACCCACCTGCCCTGCTCCGTCCACCAAAATGAAACACAACACAAAGCAAAACGCAAACAAGCCTGATGAGCTCCAGGTGCTTCATGCATTTCTGCATGAAGAGCAGCAGTGAGATTCGAGACTTGCGTGTTGATTCCACCAAAGCGATCCCAGGTCCGCCTTGTTCGTCACATGCCCACAAGAATGGCATTATCTTGCTTGCATGTTTCTGTCTTCTGCAAAGCCTGCCTCATGCCAAGGTGCTCTATAAATGCCGGCGCAGGCGAGCCTGCAGCCTGCCGTTCATCTCGAAGCGGCGACCTGGCAGCAGGGTCCATTGAAGAGGGATTCTCTTGCTGGTCCAGCAGGAGTCCG
The DNA here is from genome assembly GCA_905221615.1 of Symbiodinium sp. CCMP2592. Classification (NCBI taxonomy): domain Eukaryota; class Dinophyceae; order Suessiales; family Symbiodiniaceae; genus Symbiodinium; species Symbiodinium sp. CCMP2592. Next base: position 485,403 of record CAJNDT010004257.1, on the reverse strand, counting down.
AGTCCTAGCCAAGTTCTCCGTTTGCAGACCGGTCGCCAGGCCCCAGCATTGAGAAAGTCGTCGTCATGAAATGCATCGTTCACCCCCACTGCATGCGACCAAAAGCGATCTCTACCCTGTACCTCGGAAGCGGGTTTGTTTCACCGTCTAGCTTACCATTTCATTACACTGAGTTCAGTGCCACAGAACAAACCACAGGTGCCTGACATTTGCCTGACTGTCTTTTGCAGCCCGAGCACAGATTCATCGGTTTCTTCGCTCCCACTCTCTATAGTGGCGAGCGGTGGTGATCGTGGTGTGGCCGATCCATGAGATGAGACTTCAACGGAATCCATCAAAGCTGTGTCCTCAGCGGCGCATGCGGCCGTTTAACAGGGCCTTGCATCGCAGGACCCTTTCGCGTGTCTTTGAAGCAACTCTTCACACCAAGTGCGCTGTTTCAGCTCCGGACTTGATGAATAAGCACGCTGCTTCTGAGTCACTGTGCTTGGGACGACTACACGTCAATCGCTCAAGCATACTCAGCCGTCGCAAACTTGACAGTTCCATGTGCTAGCCTGCAGGCCAAAGCATTAGCCTCCGAAAGTCCAAGTCTCGTCCGCAGTGATTCGGAATTTGCACAGCGGACATTCGTCGCTGCGACAAAGCCACTCATCGATGCAGCACTGGTGGTACCTGTGAAAGCATGGTAGGATGCGGAGCTGCTGCCCTTCGACGAAATCCTCCAAGCAGATACAGCACCTTAGCTGCAGGAGCGCTGGGAAGGCTGGCACTGACGCACCAATTTCCCACACACTCTCACAGTAATCAAAGTCAAAACATTCGGCGAAGGACTCCAGAACTGTAGACACTGTAACAAAAATCAACAAGATCCCGATGGTAAAATGTGGCTTTTAGTCCTTTCCTAGCAAACCTGAACACTTGGCATGAGCTTGGCATGCTGCAAAATTCGAGCATGCGCTCAGTTCGCCTCACCACATCATGCACATCCAGGCAGCCGAATTGATTCTATGATTGAATGGGAATGTATGTCACACCGAGGAACTTCTTGGATGCAGAATCGCAAGCCTGGCGAGACAAACCGGTTCTTTCCAGTAGAAAGAGAGAGGTATCACGAGGCCTCTCCCCGCACATCCTTTTGCTTGAAGGTGTAAAGTGCCTCAGCTCAGGCCGCCTAAACCATGCCACACAGAGGTCAAGACACTACCTCATTGGACTGTTATAAAACAGGCGCGTCCCATCTGTGACAGCCCCACTGCACATCCGGCGGCCTCTTGGAAGCTCAATGCATATGTAAGTCTTTCAATAATTTTGTGGCAGGACACGGTGTGGGCTTCGATCACTCCCCTCGCCAAAGATCGGGTCGAGCTCAAGGAGGCAACGCTTCCGATGTCCCAGACAGTGACGCCAACGCCGAGGCCAACACCTGCTGAATGCCAGGGGGAAGACATTCACAAGGACTCGGCCCGACTTGGTGCGGTTTTCAACACATGAGGCGCATGGCCACCAAACAGATCTTCTGCAGCCTGTGGTCAAGCCCACTCCATTCGAAATGATATCAAGTGTACAGCATACCCCTTTTCTGGAAAGGAATGTTACCTACGAGTAGCAACGCTTCACCCTGAAAGCTTCATGGCAACAAGGCAACTATCCGAAGCGACTCGTCGCCAACCGCACAGAAACTCTCGACACCGGCGCTGCCTCCGGGAAAGACAAGTCCAGGTGGAATCGGTGGAATTGGACCAGGAATCGGACCACCAGGCGGAGGACCGGACACGAAATTGTCCCGGTCCCGGCCTTTCAAAGTGGTTGCTGGCTGCTGCTCTAACTACCACCGCCCCTACCTCTACCGGTCCCTACGGCTGCATAACGACGGCGTATTGAATGGTATTACTGACTCCGATGGCTGGCGGATTGCCGCCATTCGGCTCAATGACAAGCTTTTCCAATCCGAAAGGCCGTGACCGAAGCTGTCGCCGCGATGAAACACAACCTTCCGAGCTTGGCAACAGAGCTTGTTCTTGGCACACGTTCGCAGTTTCATGCGAGCCTGCGACATCTCGAAGTAGGGTGGACGAGGAGGAGGTATCGACGGCGGTGGAGCTCTTGGTGGCACAATGACCGGCTCCTACAACGCAGTTCGTCAATAACGGGAAATATTGCCACAAAAACACACGTTAATACTTCCAGGCTATCTAGCCATCATTAGCCGTATCTATACCGTGCTGATGGAGCAACGGCTGTGGGCTCTCTTTCCGGCCTCTGTACGCAAAGAGCCCATCCATGTCGTCTCCAAAGAGCTCTGGCCCATATCCTGCCACTGCTCAGGGCAAGAAAGGTCGATTTTAATTGTTTCTTGAAGCTAATCCCTAAAACCCGCAACGAGGTATTAGAATCGGTTTTAATACATAATTGAAATTGAAATCCAGACTTATTTGGGCAGGATGGCACTGGATTTCGATTTTAATTGTCAATTAGAATCGAGTCTAATATCGATTTTAATACCTTCCAGGGTGACCTGACCAGGCACACGGGTGTATTTAAACCGATTTTAATACATATGGACGGCCACTCCGCCCGGGAGGTCTTAAAATCGATTTTAATACTTTTTGCTTGGAGGACGGTTTCCAGAGCGGGTCAGGGTTTCGGGAAGAGTTTCGGGTTGAGGTCCTCGGGTTTCACAGAGCTGTGGGTTCAGGTCTGCGGGCTTTGCAGCACTCTGAGGGTAGACGGTCTAGTGTTTAAGGTTTAGGGTTGAGGTCTGTGGGGTTAAGGGTGGGTGTCGGTTTCAGGTTGTCGGGCTTCACAGGGCTCCTTGTTGGGTTTACGGCGCAGGGCTTTGGGTTCAGGTCTTTCGGCTTTGCAGGACTCTGAGGGTGCTGTAGAGCGTTGAGGGCTTAAGGTCTAGTGGTGAGGTCCGCGGAGCTCGGTCCTTGGGTTTCAGGTTCACGGGTTTGGGTTCAGGTCTTTCGGGTTTGCAGCACTCTGACGGTAGAGAGTTTAGGGTTAAGGGTTAAGGGTTAAAGGTTAAGGGTGAAGGGTTAAGGGTTTTCGACGCTCACACTCGCACAAGGCAGGCAAGGCTCCACATAGTCCACAGTATCTCAAAAGGGTTAAGGGTTTAGGGTTCCGGGTTACATTGGGGCTACAGGTAAACCCTCAAAACCCCAAATCCCCAAGCCCTGAAGCTCTACTTGGGGGTTCATGGGACTTAGTAAGTACAGTTATAAGTACCTTAACTGGGGTTATAACCAATTTTAAGTCTAGTTACCTTATTTATAACCATAGTTACTGAGTCCCATGAACCTCTAAGTATAGCACCTGGGTACGAAAGCCTAGATCACGAAACCGTAGGGTTGCTATCGCCCCCTTAATCCTTTAAACGGTCCCAAGTCCTGTCATCCAGGTGTACAAATGCGTCCCATATCAATTAAAATCGATTTTAATACCCTGTGCAGGGGTCCCAATAGCCAAACCAATTAAAATCGATTCCAAGTGTTGTCACGAGGCGGACCAATTATAAAATCGATTTTAATACCCTGCGCAGGGGTCCCAATAGCCAAATCAATTAAAATCGATTCCAAGTGTTGTCACGAGGCGGACCAATTAAAATCGATTTAATACCCTGTGCACGGGTCCCAATAGCCAAATCAATTAAAATCGATTCCAAGTGTTTCCGAACCCAGAACCTCTGGACCAGGGTATTAAAATTGATTTCAAGTCATTGGCAAGAGAAAAATTGAGAAGGTATTAACATCGATTTTAATTGTTTCTCGAAGCTAATCCCTAAAACCCGCAACGAGGTATTAGAATCGGTTTTAAAAACATAATTGAAATTGAAATCCAGGCTTATTTGGGCAAGAAAAAGCTCGATGAAACCGGCGCATCATAGAGCGTGTGTGACTCACGATTGGACCACATCTGACTTCTGGGCCTTCTGGGCGTTAATAGCTGAACATCGAAGTAACTCATAGTCGAATCTGCTTTGTTCATGCCCTTGAGAACCGGCCTGACGGGTCGCCTCGGTGAAGGCAATTCTCGGGGCCTCAGCATGTCAGGAACGTTGCGGTAAAGGTCATGAGTCATTAGGACGAATATGCTACATAAGCAAATTCATTGCTCGCGCGCTGCACTGCGCAAGAGAATCGTTCGAACACCTGCACCTGAGGCTCTCACAGGCATCGGAACATCATGTCGCGGCAGGTTGCGGACATTGGCGCCAGTGCCTCATTGTTGTGATGAAAATGCACCACAGGGCCACTTTGTCCACACACAGGTGGGTTCAACCATTCAGATTCATACTGTCGGGGTACAGGTATTGCGTTATAACGAGTCAGTATGCCATGCGGTTCGCGAGTCGAAGTTGCAGTTCTGCGAATGCTTTGACCCGTCAAAAACGAGAGCAAACATCAGCATACAGATTTCAGAGCATCAAACATCGGGAAAGAAGAACCCAAACTCCTTTCCATCGAAGTATTAGACATCAACGAAACACAGAACCGCCAGCAAACCTCAAGTTTCCTCCAAACCCCGGGCCTTGACCTGAAACCGTGCATCTGGAGCCCGACCCTGCTTTCTTGGCGGGTTCGAGTTTCTATACGCAGGCTGACACGCGGACTACAATGAGCTCCGAGGTAAGGCACACCCACGCCTGTTGCGAGGATGCATGTGGAATTTCAAAACAGGACGTATGGAAGTTCCATCAAACAAAACTGAAGATTCCCATCGGTACCTAAACTGGTGGACAATCGTGAAAAGGTTTCCTGTGCTCGTAATGTAAGATGGGCATAAAAGAAGCCACACCAGGAAACCTCGATGGCCGAGCATGCGCAAGCGCAAGTTGCTCGTACTTGGGTCCCGGAGCTTTGACTACAGGGCTCCAACACAGGGCTCCAAATGCTTCACTCATTGCCTGCGATGGTCGGAAAAGTCGCAGGAATCCCTGTTGCCACGAAGCTGCCTGACTGGCTGCTTGAGGACGTCGCTCGCCAAGGACCAATCTGGCCTGCCAGCTGGATGTCTTGCCCACAACTACAGTAGCCACGGTGGAGGGCTTGCTGCGATTATTTGATTCTCTTCTACCATCTTTTACCTACGAGAGCAGTCGATCTGGGAATCAGCTCAGGAAGTTCTCGCAGCAATCTAGCCCATTCTCGCCTGGTTCGTGCGAGTGGACTGGTACCGATGGGGGCGGGACGTTCAGCGGCTCATTCAAGGGTGCGAAGAAGAACGGGCGCGTATCAGAACTATGAACTGCAAAGCCATCCCAGGAGTCTTCCCATGGGTTTTCGCTGTCGAGGGTTGCCCAGCCATTCCAAGGATCTCCGAAATCACCACTGCTCCACGGATCACGACCAGCTGCAAGGCTCCATGGGTCCCAAGGGTCATGGCTGTGCGTCCCATGGTGTTCTGCAGCTTCTCGGGTACGCCCACGCCAAGGTAAGCGAGGAGCTGGAGGAGCTCGAGGGCCCGAGCCTGCAACCAGAAGTATGCATGAGCAACACATCATCAGACGAGCCGTACTTGGTGCAAGGACTGCTGCACGAAGTGCTCACTAGAATCGTCAAGTGCAACAACAGGTGCCATGCCATGGGTTTCGTTCGTTCCTGTGTCCCGTGTCTCTTCGCAGCTTCTACCGCGCATCAAGCAGGATGGCGATAGTTGTTCCGTTAGGTCGTGCAGGCATTGCAGGCTGATGGAGCCGACTGCCAGGTGTTGCGTGGAAGCGCGCCTGGCACTGGACCTACAGGGTGCCCTGTGAATCATCCAAGCTTCTTGTCAGTGTGCTGGAAAAATAGTGCGCGGTTACGACTTGAGAGCCTGTTCTGTTCATCATGGCACACCGTGATGTTTCTGCGAACGCGGCACAGCAGAAGGGTCGTCCGAATCTTGTCTTGAGCTCTGGGAAGCTTAGGAAACAGCTCATGTCTCATGAATCTACACAGCCCCACACACACTCCACAAGCTTCCAAAAAAAGTCCTGAGCCTCGCCTCTGTCTCGCCACCGTGGAGCGCCTTCGGCCTCGGGGAGATTTCACGAGCCGAGCCCTGGCCCTGGAAATTTCACAACAGCACTGTGCTCTCCTCTGAGGCGTGGTGGAGCAGGGGGCTCTCGCAGGCTCCTCATCGCTCCACCTCGCCTCGTTGTGGGTGTCCCGATGGGAGGTCTCGTGTGAGACAGCAGCTGCCCCGATCCCGCTGTGCACGAGCCCTCTTGCAGCCTACTCCTGCTTGGGCCGGCTCGATGGAATCGGTGCCCCCACTCGAGAGGCGACACCACAAGCGGGGCTTGTCTCCGCAGATCCCGCCTCTCTCTCTCTCTCTCTCTCTCTCTCTCTCTCTCTTTCTTTCTTTCGCCAGGGTTATGGTGTAGGGGTTTTACCCCCTACACCGCGCGCGCATCCGCCCCCGACTGTTGCGGGGCGAATATGTTACATGCAGAGACCCACGGCACCAGGTGCTTAAGTGTAAGCAGCTTCGCTCGGCAACTGGAATACACCCTGGTCGTAGCAACATGGAAGTTAGAGGTTGGTAAAGCTCTCTCGGCCACATGGCCCCCCATGTGTTATCTCTCTCTTTATCTCTCTATCTCTCTTCTTTGTGAAGTTGGTACCATGTTCTGGAGTGGAAAGAGCTGCGCTCTTGTTTGCTTGCAAGCTTCGGGCAGCAGACTTCAAGCTTTGAGGATCAAAAGCACAAGCTAAATACACTCAGCAGCGAGTGACAAGAACGAGTCGCGGGAGCCTTGAGGACATATACTGGGCCCTGAAGTCGTACTGAGAGCTCTGCCTCTCCTGGCTTGTTCAATGTCGGGGAGCCCTCAAGCGGCCACGTGCTCGGGTGGCCAGGTGGTCCGCAAGGAGACGAAGCAATTCGCGAACGAAGTTCCACTACAAAACAATGCTCGCCGCAGCCCACCAGAGAAAGAGAGAGTGAGAGAGCGCGCAAGCGAGCGAAAGAGACAGTGAAGAGGTTCACTTTGGCTCGGTGAGGTGAGTTTGTTGATATCTCCACATCTGCTGCAGACTCTGCATCGGAAGTTTTGCAAGCGAGATATGGCGAGATCTATGGCGGCCCTATGGACAGATCTGGATGGGCACCGATGTGTAGCATCATGCAGGACCCCCCACACCTGATGGAATGCATGAATGAAGCTGATGAATGCATGCTGGCAAAACAGCATCCCCTGCCCAGCGCAGCAAGCACGTGTGTGAGCCCGTCTTCAAATCGCTGAGGTAGCGACTGCCATGGCGGCAAGATCCCACTGCGGGCTGCTTCGTCGCATGTACTGGATGGTCGAATCGGCCCAAGGCTGCTAATGCTGTGTTGGCTTTGGGCTGATGCTTTTTCTGCATGCGTGAAGATAAGCCGCGGGGCTGTGCTTCGAATCCCAACTTGGAAGTATCCCCTGGACGTGGTTGTTTGGCTTCGGAATCTAATCGTGCGACTTCCAATGTGACTCGCACACAAAGCCTCTCATACCACTGCATCCCCGTCGATGACCCTGCTTTATGTCATGATGTTGATGCCAAAGTAACCATGAAGCAAGAGATTGGATGTGCGGCAAAAATCACCGAAACCAACCACCCAAGCGCGATCAGCTGAAGGAGCCTCAGTGGCTGTCGTCGACGGGTGACATGATTTTCGACAGACAGACGCTGCCCACATCACCACTTCGCAGTCTGACTATGCTGGCCCCATGCAGGGCATTAGTCATTAGTCCCTTACTCTATTTGCAGCAGTCCATGCTCCCTCTGCCCAACCACACCTAGCTGCACCCAGCTATCGGAAACCGAAGAACGAGTCCCACCTCAAACAGAGGGGCTGCGTCTGCACCACTCCCAGAGTTCACGCGCAGGTCAAAGCGAAAGCGGCCGCCGCCTGGCAGGCGGTGGTGAAGAACCGGCCTACCGCGTTTTCTCTTCAACTGTGACTTGGAGGACCAGTCGCGCCACCAATTTCTGTCAAGGAAGCATTGGAAAAGTCTGCAAGTTCCAAAGACGGTAACGAGCGAGGGTCCAAGAAGTAGGTGGCTTGTGATCTCAAAACCTCCACACTGGAACCCTGTCTGGGCGATACGCTTGCCAGGCACATGACATGAATCTCAAGAGTCATGAAAGCTTTGCATCGGCAGAGCATTTAGCGCCTAACAAATACTTTCACACCTCGCGCAACAAAAGCCGTGAACCAGCAGAGAGGCCTCCGGATGTCATTGGCACAGTGGAGACAAGAACTTGTCTCGAACCACCCAAAACCTGTCCATCAAAAGAAATCCATGCTCAGCGCTATCGGCCCACGTGAAAGTGTCGCTGCCTGCAGCTCTGGCGCTGAATTCCAACCTTGCCGCAATGATAGACGGGCGTGGTCAGAGGCACAAGAACACCCTTGTCACACAATCGAGAGCCCACGCAAGATGCAGCTGCATGAGATCAGTTCTTGGGCAGTTGCAACTAACCACCGGTCGGCAAAGCACAGACTAAGTGATCAATGGTATTGCACCCGACGGCTTGGACTTCTTGTGGTGCACATCATCCGGGCCGCCAACAGCGCAGGCTCGCAGAGTCATCAGCATCTTAGCTGCGAGCAGAGCCCATGTAGCTAGCAGCTCTGTCGCAAGCCCACACAGCTGCATTGCCCTGTCCTAGGTGCCCGGCATCTCAGATGCAGAGCATCGGCATCCTCGAAGGGTTTGAGAACCTTGCAAACAATCACACGCAACGAACCGCAGGATTATGAACCACCACGGCTTACGAAAGTGATATCAAGCTCCGCAAACACGCAGATTCAGCTTCTGGGTGCTGGAGGTGGGGACGATGGGCGTCAACCCAGAAGGGTTTCGCAAAACTTTCGACATCTAAGCCGATTTGCAACAGAAATCTTTCACCACAGCTACTCAATCCTGGGCAACTACCGCATTCTCTCGGCACGCACATGCCCTTCCTGAGATCGGCGGCACAATCTGCACGTCGCTCCGCACGGACGAAGGTGGAACCGTCCACTCGACGGGGCCGTGAGGCCTGGCGGGCCGAGCTGCCATGCACGCGATGGCCACCGGATGCCATCTCCTGGCCTTTGACTTCTCCTCCTGGAATTCCTCCGCCTGGCCATGCGTCTCACGACCCAGCCAGACCGATAGCGATTCTGAAGGCACACCTCTGGGTCGCCTGTCGAGAGCTCCGTCGGGCCTGCACAAAACGTCGTGGCTTCAAACGTGCCTCATTCGCCCAGACTTGGCTTGCCCAATGCTTCGGGCATTCTGCATTTCCGATATGACTCACACCACACTTACCCAATCAGCTTTGCCTTGTTCGGCCTTTGTGTGCATCTGCTTTCCATCTAGGTTATCTGCTTTGTTGACTTTCTTTTGTCCTGGCATCCGTCATTGATGTTCGCACACAGCCTACACATGTTCGAGCACAACCTGCAAGCAGGCTTGAGAACCTGTGCCGATCCGTGCACACCTCCATGTTGGCGTTGTTCCGCATGGTTTCTTGTGGGCTTGGGCCATTGGGGTTGCAACTTCACTTGTGAGTTGAAACTCAGATCGCTGTCGCAAGCCTCTATCACGGGTCGCCCTGAAACGTCCTCATGTAGGCAGGCTCCGATTTGAAACTGCGCCGGGCCTTTGCTAGTCCCGTGCTGCGAGTTCTCAGGCGTCTGCCTCAGGATGCGCAGTTTGCGGGCATGGGTTTCGGGAAATACTGCGATGCGGTGCTTGGAGAAGATGCAGTGCACAGGTCAAAAGCCGCAACAAGCCAACATTTTTCAGCAGGGTTCAAACGTCAACGCGTGCGAATTCACAGGGCCTGTCCGTGGCAGTGGGCCCTGCTTTTTGCAGGAACGCAGCCGGACCGCTGCCCGATGTTGCTTTTCGGACACGGGACATTACCCCATATTTACTCGTTACTCCCGCATGCTCTGTCTGGTATCAGCACTTAGACAACTCCGGGCAGCTTTCTCTTTCACCCTGTGCTGGCTCTGCAGTCAGTACATATGTCCAGATGTTTTCGTGAGAAATGCCTACGACGAGTAACATGCTCTATCCAACAGCGGCAGCTCTATTGTTGAGCTTAATTAATACAACAGCAAATACGATTCTGTCACAGCTGAAGTTACTCTGGAGCAGCCTCAGACGGCCTCAGGCGCCTCCTTCGCCTCCACCACCTCAAACAGCAACACGAGCCGAGCCGGCATTTTTGTGAAGTTGGCGTGTCAGGTTCACTGGAGCAGTAAAAGACAAAACCTCGTGACACGGGAGCCCTCTGAAAGAAGTTTGGTTGCCGAACCCTTTCCAACGATCGCCTCCGCCCGCTGCAGCTTCCTCATCTTGAACCCATGGTTTGCCGGTACAGTTCCTTGGCTTCGAGGTATTGCTTGGCCACTCTTTCGGCTAGGCTCCATGTGACCCAACACATTCAGACGTAGATTGTTATCCGATGAGACGGATGTCAGTGAAAGCAACGGCGGCCAGATGCAAAACACTAGCCAGCAGGATCAAGCGGACACGATCAGGAAGATATTGCTCGGGGATGGGAATGTCTGCAGATGTCTCAGCATGTAAAGCATCTCTCCAGTCCAGTTGCTCTTCAGGATCAAGAGCTACGTCAGAGCTAATTACTATAGGAAACGTCTCTTGCTCGAAGTGACTGGATCACGGCCAGCGTGTACTCTGGCAGGGTGACCTCATGCAACACTTGAAGCATACGATGCCCTGAGATACATCGAGTCGGCCTAGCTGGTCAACCATCAATGTCGGAGCAGATGCATTGCAACGGTTTCAATCCAGGCGGCAAAAATGATTTCGGTGCCCTCGCGGGTTCTCAGGCGCACGTTGGCGAGCTCGCTTTCCTGAGCTTTTGAAGCTGGAGACTTTGAGCGTGCCGGCAGGCTCGCAAGCAAGGGCACCCAAACACGCTTGCGACACTGCACGCCGCATTTCTCTACGGCTCAGCCGACTGTACCAGATCAAGGGGCCGCGGGACCAGTCAGGAGCTCCTCACCAAGTCGCTGTTGAAGGGGGCTCAGGGTCTCATCGCAGAAAGGCGAAGCGCGCAAGCCTGTATAGCCCTCTCAAGTAAGACAACGTGCGCTGCGACAACCGCATGCTGCGTCGAAACATTTATGTTCATGAAGTGGTCATCCAAGCGCGCTGTGCAGAGAAGGCACCCCTGAATAAGGTAGAATCGATCGACAAACTGTTGTTGCCTTCAAGCACTTCTTGCAGTGGGCAATGTAGTCAGACATCAGGGCGGCATAGATGACAGCCTGAGCCGAGTGGTGTGCATGATGCCCGCAAAGACCACCAAATGAGCTATAGGGTAACCATACATCCTGCATGGAAGCGAATCTGATCAACGCCGCAGACAGCATTGGCTCACACTGGCATCTTGAGGGCTGCACCCTCTCATACGGCATGCTCTCGTGCCTCAGCTTGCATTCGAGCCTGGAGCTTACTTAGGTGCGCACCACAGTCTCATGATGTGCGCTTCACAGCCGTCGTTTTGGCAGCTCTGGTGACGTCTACTTGGGGCCACTTATTCGCAACAGCCCCAAGAAGCTGGGTGCGGCAGAAATCCCCTGCCGAATCAGGACTAGCCTGGACCCCACATATTGACACCGCGGCTGCGCATCCAAGATGCCACTTCGTGGGGATGCCGTCGGAGTTGATGACCACAAAGCCGATCACCTTAATTACTCCTTCTGCTCTAAGGTCTTCGGCGTTTTCGAGCACTGGCTTACGAATCCAATCAAGTCGGACAGTCGGAATGTTCCGAACAGTAACCCGACACGTTTTCCCGAATGGTTGCACGTCAAACAGGATTTCAGAAGCTCGCTTTTGTTGCGGCTGGGCCAGTGGCAGTGGGGTAGTCCGTCAAGAAGCCCTTGAGGATTGCATCCACCTCAACAGCTCCAGTTTTGGAGGTCAAGGGATGCAAGGAGAAGCTCGGATGGGCCTCCGAAGTCTGAGCCCCAGCCATGACCTGTCCGGGTGGTTCTGGCAAGGCTCACTGTGCCGCGTTTCCTGGGTTAGGACACAGATGATCCTGGACGCTTGGCTAGCCTGGCTAGACTTAGGACTTGGGCCTTCGAAGCCTCAACTCTTGCATGCTAGTTTCTTACCGTCTTCGCCACAGCACGGAGCCGAGATCGGGCAAGAGGCGTCAGACAAGCCGGACCTTCTAGCCAACTTGGAAGGTGTTCAGCTGATATGTGCCCTCTCGAGCCGAAGTAGCAGTGTCGGACAGGATCATGCGACGTGCTCACACATGTCGGTGCGAAGGGCATCATGCGACTGCCAGCACACCCATCACCACAAGCCGGAACTCATGAACAACCCAGTGCCAAGCTCGCCCTCGACTGCCGCCGCAGACTGCGCGGCGGTAAACTGCGCGACCTTTGGCGTGGGTTAGCTATAATAGATCAGCTTGGGCTTGAACCATACAGACAAACTGACGACCTTGTTCCGACTCAATCGCGCACACGTGCGAGAACACACCGGCCCCGACGATGATGATGATGCTGATGAGGATGATGATGATGATGATGGTGATGATGATGTCTCAGATAACGTCAGCAGCTGCACTAGCTGGTACAACCAGGCCCGCATCCAGCCATGCACGACCCTGCCTGCTGCCCGGACTCACAGATTCTGAGTGTGGAACAGGCTTATGCTTATGGATAGCTTCGTCTTGAGTTCGGAGCACGGATAGCAATAAAAAGTCGTGCTGAAGCATGCAGCTCGACATCGTCAGCTTGCAGCCGTTTCTGCTTCTACTTTTTCGATTCGCTGAAGCTTGCAAGCTGGTAACCAGTGAACAGTGGCAAAGATGAATCGAAACGAGGCAATTAGAAGTCATTCGGAAAAGTTGACGGGTCGAAGGGACACTACACTTGCATTTTTGTGCTTCGGTTGCGAATGCTTCGCGGCTACTTCCCTGCGCTTGAAGACTGGCAACTTCATAAGTCATAGATCAAGGGCTCAAGACGTTTGCAGTGCCAACAGCTCCCAGCCCCATCTTCTCTACAGGGTGCCACCGAGTCCTCCGTTTTTGTCTTCTTTACTTTTTACACTTTCTGAGTCACATGCCAGCTCGTCCCTGGGCGGGAGTAAATCCCAAAGCAAGACCTCGTGACTTGTAAATCGGGACGTGTCATTGCTGCATGCAGTCCGTCCAAAGCTACAACCCGATGGATCCACCTTGGAAAAGGCCCCATCGATCTCGTCCTTGTTTGGTGACGGAAGCACCTACGACAACGCGGTGCGACCCGGATTCGTTCGGGGTGATATTATCAACCCGACCTACTATCATCCTCGCCTGTTGCAGTCTTTGTGGCAGACGGTTGGGACCCCAAACTTTTAGTTAATGGACCTGGGTCTGAGCGTCCGACTCGCTCGACAGCCGAAATGCAGGCACCACCAAGATGGAGCAACGACGACAGGACACAAAACAGCGAAATCTTACTCGTCCCCAAGTGTTTCGATCAGAAAAGCTCCTCAGACTTTTCAGGGCTTTTTGCTGATTGCCAGGCTGGTGAACCATATAGACGCACAGAACGAACCAACCCGTTCACGCTCAAGCGCCTCCACCTTGCTTTCTGCGTCTTCCGACTCCTCCACGAATGCTGGCGCGCCTGCGCCTGGAAGTGGCATGAGTGAGTCGCTTGACATGACTTAACTAGCAAAAGCACTTCCTTTGCACACTTCAGCCAGAAGCAGGGTCTGGTCTTGCTTTGTCCGTCTACTCGTATCCACACAAGAAACCTACACACACACACACACACACGCACACGTCTGCGTTTGAACAGATCTACATGTGCATACCATATACATCCACATACCCGCGCAGTGACCTCATATGTTGTGAGTCTTCAATACGGATCCGGTGACCGACATTCGCAATCTCTCTCTCTCTCTCTCTGTTTTTGGCTCCCGATAAGTGTGTGTGTGTGTGTATGTATATACGTATTTATGTACGAGTATACACATATGTATAAGTATATATATATACAGATTTGTAGGTATAAGTATATACTATATTTCATGTATGTATATTGATTGATGGGCAACCCCATGTTCATCGCAACAGATGACGAGAAACAGATTGGGTTCGATTGATGGGGGCTGCTTCACTTTGTCACGGCCGGCCAATGCGCAGCTTCAGTTCAGTCAAGCTAAAGCAGCAGATTCTGAAAAGAACATCAAACTGCTCCCCGCAAGGAGCCGACCCAGCAAGTGTCCCAGCGATGCTCACAAGTTTTTCGAATTGTGCCCAGGTCCCCTCCCAAACAGTGTGGTTCATGGGCTTGAGTTGACCTTGGCGTTTCTTGTCTAGTATGTGGAAGTCTACGCTTGTGGTATTCTTCACCCACACTGACGGGTGCTACCAGAACCCCGCTCTTCTCGACCGAGCGTCGGCCTCGGGCTTGGGCTTGGGCCATACATCTTGCCGCTTGTGTCTATGACAACTGGCCCCCGCACTGTGAGAAACAGAATCGTCGGCTGCACTGCGGATCTTCATGCCGTATGAGGTGCCGGGGCTGACTTATGCTGATTCACCGTTGAGTAGCGCAGCCTGGAACCAAAATGCCATCTTCTGCTGTCGTGTGCGACCATGCCGGGCTATAACCCCGGATGCCACTGCAGGCTCTATACTATACTCTTTTTTTTGAACGCTCCTTCGACGCCAGAGTGCCAATAGAAAAACACATTGCCTTCAACGCACCAGCGCTTGGCAAAGCGCCATAGGCTCAGTTCCTTGCATGTCGCAGAACACGTGATGACTTGCCAAAAGTGATGTGCAAACCTTGGGGCCCCGACTTGGGGACGGAAAAAGGGGCTCTGCAGCAGCTCCTCCACCTGCGAGTGACTACCTTCGACTTGCTCAGCTCCATGCGTAGGTCGCTTGGCAGACGTAGGCACATGCGGCAAAAGCCAAGGTGACATCATGTGCCAGGTCGCAAATCACGGGATCCTGTGCAAAAACAGCCCCACACCGCTTGCTAAGGCCATGTCTTGAAAGAGATCCCAAGACAGCATCGACAGATGACTGGCGCTGTTCGTGGTCACTCGCTCATGCCTCAGTCTGAAAGCTGGCTTGGTTCAGCCCGTCAAACAATTGAGCAATGTGCTGAAACTTCAGTGGCAGCCCAAGAGCTCGTATATGACTCCATCGCTCAACGGGTACGCACAGCACGCACGTTGTCACATGGCGCGAAAGGATTTTCTGAGGCCCGGCTGACTGAGGATATCCAGGCCGTACAGAGAGTGGAGCTTGAAAATCCAGGCTATGGCAACCTCAAAATTCTGTTGCGAGTAGCAGCAAACAAAAGTGTCGTCACTCTGCAGTGCCGGTCCAAGCCCCACACACTGCGGAAACTGTCCACCACAGCCTTGACAGGTCTGCAGGGCAACTCGTGGCAGGCTTGCTGGAAATTGCCGGCAAGATCCAGTGCTCAAAGGAAGCCCCCTTCAAAAGTCTGAACCAAGCCGATCTACAGGTGACAAACCCTCGGATACTGACGTCTCTGGCTGATGCTAACAACCAGGCAGTAGGACCGCGTCTGATTAGTCTGATGGTTTTTCTCGCAGCATCCGTGCATTTCCGTTCCGAAATACCATAGGGCCTGGTGCTCCGACAGCGCAGCGAGTAAGTCGCCTGGCAGACCAGCACGTGTTAAGTGCTAACTCCCACAGGCTACAACAGACGGAACACTCAGGGCACCCGCACCTTCGCCAAGCAAGGCCAAAACACTATGAAGCTGAAGCCTCGCAGCTTCAACATGTGCACAAAGAGGTACATTGCCCTCTCCATCCCTCTCGTAGACAATTCACTCAGCCTTACCGTTTGGCCCGTGATGGCCCGTGTGAGGAGAGCGAAGAGCTGACTGAGTGGCAGTGAATGCGCTTGGGCCCCAGCTCCAGCAGCTCTGGAGAGATCTCGCCGCTGACGCAGAGCCCCTGTCAGGGTCACTCTGCCTTTCATTGAAGGTGGCTTCAGCCCCCGCCTCTCGGCGGGGTTCAGCCGGAGGCCATTCCTCCAGCCAGGCCACCAAGGCAACCTCTGCGCTGAGGGAGATGAACGAGTGAACGTGCGGAGAACAGCAATGTGCTCCTATCCGTGAGACTGAAGACCGCTCGAGCCCTAAACCCGGCCTGTGCTAAGTGGCTATGCACCTCGTAATTCAAGGTCGCCATAGGTCGCCAGAAGTCTGTAAAACCCTCAACCCCGACACTCTCCAACCCTAAAATCTCTCAATATCCTGGCCTCGAACTGCGACATCAGGTGCCGGAAAACTGGGCAGACCTGTGCAAACGTCGCAGAAGGACGCGATCTGCAGCAAGACAACAATGCTGGGAATGTGTTTCGGTAGGACGACTTGCTCCAAACCATGCCGATACGGCCGTAAGTCGTCAACCAACTGTAGAATTGACAAGGACTTCGCTGGACATGCATGTAGCAACACCATCAAGTCCTCGGGTTGCTCATCGATTGCGAGCTGCAACTTTGCACAGCATTTCGCCTGGCACCATCTTTTTCAACGGAATTTCGATCTACACTTCTTCGCCAGTCTCGGCTCCGCATTCTACACCTAATTGCAGCTCAGCCCTGCCTAACATGAACGTCAGTCACTTATGGCCGCAGCACAAGGAAGAAATGCAAGGGCATGCCTCCAACACGATCTCCTCAGCACCACGTGCAATCTGCAAGTCGGATTGAAAAAAGCTGCCTTCAAGACGAAAGAACTGAAGACATAACCGCTGGACTCAACATCCTCTTCGAATCCGACTGTGCATCTCTGGGTTCCCTGCTCCATCCTTGCCACCCGAATCTAAATACTTTTGAAGCCAGGCCTCTGAGCACAGGAAAACACCGTACTGCGGTGTCCATCACCAGGCCAGGCCTCCACCGTCGAATCTTCGTGTGGCCTCGAAGCACGGGTGAAAGCAGCTCGCGCACTTCACTTACTAGTTACGTCCCGACTTTCCCGACTTGCACTTTTCAGCTTCGGTTGGAAAAATACATGACCACGACCAGCCTCTGATCGAACAGCGAAGGCAGCTCCTGGGCGATGCGCAGACGCTCATGCTTTGCTGAAGCATGCGGAAGCCCTTCCACAACCTGAACTAGCAACTTGCGGACGAAGCTCAAACTCGACCACAGACTCGGCTTGAATCTTGGAAACGGGCCTCAACAGCTTGGATCTCGCAGCCACTCATTTCATGCGTGTAGTGTAGGGCTCGCAGCATTGCCAACATAAAGATGGACGGTTTCAACTGCAGTGCCCGAGTGCCGATCGCGACCAGATCCAATATCGCTGCATCGAACTCGACGGCCAGACGTTCACCTTGCACAAGTTATTCTGAGCCCCGTCAAGAAAAGGCATTTCGTGACCTCTGCAAATGCTCACGGACAAACAGACAATGTCACACAATCTGGCCTGTTCGCAAACCGGGGCCCGCTAGGACATGGAACGGTTGCGGCCTGCATGGACATACGGCACAATCAGCATCGTCCAACGGAGGTTGAAAGGACTGCAAGATCGAGTTGCTGCATGGCCTGAACTCACCGCCCATGGGGAAGAGCGTAAGCTCAATTTGCGTATTTATCCTTTCCTCCAAACTGGACTGGGGATTGGGTTCTTCGGTGTCGTGTGGGCTTTGTGCGCATGCTACAAGCTGGGTCCGGTATTATCATGATCAGATCATTCATGCCATTGTCAACCAGTTGTCCAAAGTCTAGCCAACGTCTGTTTCTTTCGTTTCACTGTATTGCAGAAACTCGACAGGGGGACCAGGAACCAAGCCGTAGCTCCCAAAATCTCGCTTGGGGATTGACTGGTCTTGTTGCACCGCTCACTTGAGCCTGACTAGCGAGGGCAACTTCGCAGGGAAACTACCTGACCCCGGGCCAATGCAAGACGTAACAGTACTGCCGAAGCAATGGACAACTCGTGCATGCTGCTTGTAGCACACTCTGTCATGTTTATGAATGTTGGTGTAAACAGCCGTATAGTCCTGAAGTAGCCAAACTTCACTTCAAGGAAAACTTACTTGCCAACACTGCCAAGCTAGAGACTGTTGATGCACCAATCAAAACGAAGCACGACTGGCTGCGATGCATCTTCCACCACCTTTTCTCGATGCTCTCTTTTGCATTATCCGATCCCTTGCTGGTCGCGTCATCAGCGCTGCACATAGCACCTTCGCGACTCAGCTTCTGTAAACGGTGGCATACGGTGTGGGCTTGCTGCCAAGGCAGGCAGTCCATTGCCGCATTAGGCGGTGCGGAGGCATCTGACGTCATGCGCTTCAGGTCTACTGGTGCTTTTCTCGCCACTGAGTGCCCTGGCTCGCAAACGTTTTCGAGATGACATCGGCAGGTCTCCTGCGACGGCAGCATCCCGAGCCGTCTGACCAACTGACTTGGCTGCCCGCTCAGCACGTCCAGAAAACAATAAGATGGAGAGATTCAAGTCAAGGGTACAGGAACTACGGGCAAAACACCGAGCTGCCAGAGCTTCACCCATAGTCAAGAAAGCTAGTACCGAAGCATCTGCCGACCAACCGAATCACGTGCACTTGCTGATGTTTGCCCACCTGTGGGGGCTCGCAGCAGGCGCCAAATGCTGGGTCTGCTCAGAGCCTGGCTGGACTGCGCATGACGGCTTGTGGCTCGATGAGCCAAGATATGCGAAGATCGTCATAGCGCTTTTCTCCTCTCCGTCGCTCGAACTTCTACGCGCATTCCGTATCTCGTCGAACGCATCCTTGATTTTCTGAAATGCTGCAGCGCACTCCTTAGCACAATCTGCACATGCCGTGAATGTGGTAAGCAGAGGAGCTTGGAATGCTGGTGTAACATGTAGATTCACCTATGGAACCCAGTAGATGCAATCGTGTCTCTGAACTCTCGTCCCCGAGTGCGTGCGCAAGCGCGGTCCAACGGCGTCGCAACTGACGAATGGAAACATCTGTAGGGACACCAAGCCTTGGCAACCAGGTCCCAACTGCATGTGAAGCCTTGGAGCCCCGCGGATGATCATGTCCAAGAGAGCCAAGTGGCACCTCGTGAGCCTCGCTGGCTTCCAAGATCCGCCGCGCGATTTGCTGTGGAGAGGCCTGGCAAGAAGCACAGAGAGTGCTCAGACCTGCATGTCACTCAGCCCAGCGGTGCTGAAGCAAAAATCCAAAGTCTCGAAAGTCTAGACTCTGGACAATGCCGGGACCCCGAGGTTTCAGCTCCCCTGAAACTGTTTCAACGATGGCTTGCCCCGACACCGCGAGCCTCTGCAGAAAGCTCCTCCGGAAGCTTGGGGCTCTTTGACGAGAACTGCCGACGGCCGAAGAGGTAGGTATCCTTGGCCAGAGCCGTGCAAACGTCGGGCGTCAGGAGCCCGGACGGACGCTCCTTTTCGTGGAAAAACTGTATATAGAACTCCGGTCGTGTAGTTTGTCCTTCTACCCCGGCTGGCATAACGCATCTTTATCAGATAAACTGGAGCTTCACCAAAAACACACTTCTTGCAACTTGCACCCACCTTCCGTGTCGAAACATCCATTCCAATTCCCGTGCAATGCCCTTCGCCCACCTGGTAGTGGCCCTCCACGAGCTCGACATGCAAGCACTCCTTGCCTCAAGGCTTCGGGTGCACCAGTCACGACAACAGTGCTGTTCACGACTGCTTTGGGGAGACGGGTGCAGTGACGGAACCTGGAAGACGACCCTGCTCGAATTCTCTGCAGACGCATAAAGTATTGACCAAATGCGTGCCTCAGCGCCGGACGCTCTGCCAACAGACCACGGAAAAGATTGCTCGACCACATGCGAAAGCGAGGTGCCAACGTGGCCTGTCGCTTGCATCAGTTCTGACAAAAGCTTTGCTGCATCGTCCCTTCAGGTCTGCCCGATCGAAGCTGATGTGATCCTAACATTGTCACATTATACAGGATTGCAAATATCAGATCCGAGCTTGTCTGCCTTTTACTGGCAACACGACAAGTAATTTGGCAACCTGATTACCTCTTATTTGTCCTCCGTTGGCATGCAGATCTCAAAGTCACATGGAGCCAAAATGAGCCACATGGCCGGGCAGCCTTGGCAGGCCCGTTCCAGACATTCTTGTTGTACTTGCCTCTTGCGCAGACCTGGAGAAACATCTGGTTCCCCAGGACACCAAGACCGCTGTGTTCTTGCTGGCCTCATTAGCTGCAAAGGTGTGGGTGCCAAGAGTCCAGCGAGTTTGGCTCTTCGCCTCGGAGCAAAAGAAGACTGCCTTTGTTGGTTAGCTTGTCCGTATGCCCAGGCACATACTGTAGCGGTGGAAGGCAGCAAGGCTTCCTGAGGATGCGGATTGAACTTAACATGTTCTGGCAGTTCGCAGCATGCACCAATCAGTGTTCGATTGCACGTCTCCGATGACGAGAATCAAAGCAAATGCGACACACTTGGGCCCGATGTTGAAGGTTTCCACAGCTCGGATGGCTAGGATACCTCAGCACCCCAGCAGCAGCCCAGACTTTCTGACCACCCGTACGCAGACGCCAGTCCATTTAACCAGAACCAGAGGCGAGCACCACACAAGTGGATGCCAAGCACCACTACCGGCCCGGGCGCTGGCTCCAAGATCCCTTGGATTTCCAAGCTTGAGGCATTGTGCCAGCTCTGCTGTTCGCTGACTCGACAGGTTCGCACGAAACGGGTCCGACACGCGCGAACACTGCCGCCTGTTGCAAGCCATGCCGCGGGAGAGAATTTGCGCTTGGGTGGATGGTAGTTTCAGATCAGATCTGCGCGTAACAAGCGGAACTGGCCAAGGAAGATTGTAAATGTGGTCCCAGTTCCTTGGGGCACTTCGGAGACTGCTGGAGCGAAGTGAAAGTGTGACTTCTAAGCACCGAAGACGCTTTGGGACGGTCAAGCAGCGACTGTTGCATCACAAGCTCTGAGAAATCCCTGGTCAACTGCAGCTTAACAGATATAAAACGTAGAGGTTGACTACAACCGGGACCAAGCGGCAGTCGGGTGCGATGTTTCTTGCTCTGTTGCGGCTCCGGGGCTCCACCTACAGGCGGAAGGACTGGGCTGATGCCGGCAGTGTACCCGTACCCCACCAGAAACTGCACAGATCTATACCGCCACTGCGGTGCGTGGCCAACGATTCCAATGAGAAACGAAGCGGTTGCTGAGGAACCCTTTCGAAGTCATTCAGCATTGATCCGAAATCGATCCATGGATATGCCAAGGCAGTTGCGGCCTTTGAGAGGCCAGGCTTGGTCCACAAGAACACAGCCCTCGGTGGAGCTGGAACGTCACTCACAGCTCGTAAGGAGGCGCGATGCTTCCTCTCGTGCCTGCATGACATTCCCTCCAACCCCAGCGCAAGGAGGGCTCTTGCAGTTGCAAAAAAGAGTGCCGAAAGCGGCTACCGCTGGATCACTTCCGTCCCTTCAATGTGCTACGCCGCTGCGCACTCATTTGCTGATCAGCAGCATGCACTCGTGCAGCTGGCAGCAGCTCCGCCAAGAACATGCCGAGAAACCCGAGGCCAGAGCACAAATCCTGGCACAAAGAGGTTCTGCCAGTGCTGCAAATATCAAGTGTTGGCCATTCGTTGACAAGAGTCCACGATGGTGATTGGCCCATCGGCTGGATCAAGCTCCTCATGTGCAAAGCTGCGAAAGGAGGAGAGCCGCAGGCTTGACGTCCAGTATCCAAGAGCGAGGTGCAGCCAGGCAGTCTTGAACGAATGCAATGGTGGGCACGGCCTCTCGAGCCTCCTTGCACCGGTCAAACTTCCCTTTCCTACTCAGTTCTGTTGGAATGAGCAGTTCCGGCAAAGCGTGACGCTGATGCAGCAAGGGAAAGCATGACTCATCGAGGGTCCCGGACTCCTTGATGAGCGTAGAGCAGTTGTCCCTCGCAAGGCGCCCCTTGGAACTTCACAAGAAACTCCAGTTTAGCTCCACAGAGGGTGTCCGCTGCTCTGGTGCCGTCAGTGGCTATGACTGGTGGCTATCACAACCGGGACCAGCGGCCCAGAGAGGAGGTGGAAAACGACTCCGCCAGGAGCAGGCAGCCTCCGAGTCCAAAGGGATTCGGCACATCCCAAAGCGTTCCTTCATCAAAAAATCACAAGCGTTGGCGGCTGCAAGAGCCACCCCGGCCTCTGCTACGCGTTGGCAAGTCTCTGGAAACCTTGGGGACGGAAGCCTACGATTCGGGAGTAGAGGAATTTTCCACAGTATCTCTCTTCGAGTCACCGTTCCCCGAGGGCACCATCGCAAAGCCGGCCCCGGAGCCACGTGTCGAAGTCCTCGGCTCAAATCAGCACCGATGCTTCCTCACTACTACTCTAATCCACTCATGTCAAAAGGCTGTCAAGGTCAAAAAAGTCTCTTCGCGCGGCTCGTGCTCTTCCTCCTCGCGACCCGGCAGCCTCCTAGGCGACACCGGCAATGAGCAATGTGTCTCAACCTCCGCACACAGAAAAGGAAAAGGCTTTCATGCAGACCCGGCTGCGAAACAATGCCCAGCTCGGCTAGGTAGTCCAGCTGCATTGTACCATCATCGCTCTGTGAAAACTGGAAGATTCAACTCTCCTTCGGAATTTTCGCGGTGGCTGCTGACAAGTTCGCTGCTTGGAACTTCGTATGCTGCCGTCTGTCATCATTGCTGCTGGGTACTGCAGTACTTTTGCATCCTGCTTGTCGACATGTGACACTGTGACACCTCTCTGATGGCTGCGGGTCCAGATGTGCCAACAAACCAGCTTGCAGCAAGCGGAAGAGGCTCTGCCTTCGTCCGGACTGAGTAGTGTTCGACTGCTGCCTGGAAGCCCAGGTGATCTGCAAACAACGAACTCAACAAGACGCCCGTACAAACGGGGTAGCCCACCTGCAAGAAGCTACGAGTACTACGAGTAGGTCAATGCAGCAAATGCAAAATGCCGACACTGGCCTGAGAAAGCGAGGTCTCATCAGGTGGTTCATCCTGCTGTGAAAAGCATCGAGCTCATGTCTCTCAGGGCTGAGAGATGCACCAGGGAGTCCATGAACTGCCCTACTTCAAACCAGGCTCCTCCACTTCGATTGCTCTGGCCTGCCTAGCAGCAGCGATCTTTGTACCGCTCGCAATACTTGTTCAGTCAGTCGCAGGCGTTCTACACAAAAGCTGGCCTGTTTTGCTTTCTCGCGGCAGCACGGGCAGCTGCGCCCTAGCAAGCTCGGCTTTTAAACCCAGACACTTCCAAACCCATGGACGCTTCAAGTACGGAACTTTTCTGCAACTTTATGGATTGATCAGTAATGCTTTTGAAGAAATTTGGGGGTCTTCGAGTCTCTGTGCAGCAGGGCTTGCAACAGCTTGGAGCAACATGCGACATTGGAGATGCGACAAGTCCAGTTATCGTCTGCCTCACGCGACCAGAATGGAACACTGGCTGCGCCGGGGTGAGTTTCGTTCTTTGCGCCTGCAGCAAAGCAGGTATTGACTCGGGGACCGCTGAGCTAAGCGATGGACACCAGATAGCTGTAACATCCTCTGCCTCCGGTTCCGGCATCGTCAGAGGTACCGGAATTGTATTTGGGCGTGTACCTGTCGGCACCGCAGGTGCAGTAAGTGACAGCAAGGGCATGATCCTCCACAGAATGGCATGTAACCTGAATGCCTGCAAATGAGCAAAAGCTGAAGCCAAAGCACTCAGCAAGCCTCTTCCATTCCTCTACCCAAGATCCACACTGGAGATATGCCAAATGCAGCGAAGCAAATATGCCACTGCGGCACCAGTCCCACGCGGAGTTCTCTCCCCAGGCGGCGCGCCTTCACGAGGTCACTCGGACAGGTTGAGTCTTCAGTGATCTGCGTTGCTATCATTGCTACCCTTTCTTCTTGCAGGTCAACCTCCTGCAGCTCTACCGCCTGCTACCGGCTTGAGTCGAGGTTTGGGTTGGGACGTTCCGACTCCAGAAGCCAATCACCCAGCGAGCTTGCGTGCGCTTGTTGACTGGCAGAGTGGGCATCGGTGTCCGCCTAATTAGATGCTGGCAAGCCAGCCAATGCACGCAAGCAGAACATCTGCAGTCTCGCCAAGCTATTGCCAAGCGTGTCTCAAGGAGACCTACCACGGCCATCTAATTCACAAAAAACTCATCGGATGCCCTGCAGCGACGAAATGCCAAAGAGTACATGCATCGATGCTGGTAGGAATATCCATTGTTGCTATCAAGATAACGGTTCGGGGAATTGACCCGCTCACACACACTGTATGAGCATAACGTTCCAGCTGCGGCATGCACTCAGCTGCAGACGCCAAGCCTGAGCGGGAGTTTCTTTCCAGCTTCGGGTTCTCGAGCTTCGTGTCGTAGCGACGCTGCGAGGCACAGACTTTTGATTCTCAGTGATACAGGGCCGGCTTCCCCCATGACACCGAGCCACTTCTTGAGGCATGCTGCAGCTTCTGCAACTCCTTCACAGGCTTTGGGAGCCAGAGCCTTGGAGGTTTTCTGTTCTTCCAAAGCTCAGCCAGCCCCGGTGTGCTCGCACATCCCGCCAATAAAGCAAGCGGCAGCGACTGCTGCCCGACCAAGATTGCCTCTGCCCTTGGTGGCCTGATGTCGCACGGCTCAAGTCAGTTTGTCTCCTAGTAGAGCCGGCCTCTGCCACACTGCAAAGCGTCGTCAAGGAGGGCTTCCGCACATCAGCGTGCCAATCTGAAGCCGCCAGTGCCAGCCTCGGCTAGCCAAGCAATTGCCCATGCACGAATCTCGTAAGCCAGCCGGAGACAAGACTGCGACCGGTGGGAAGGCCGAGAGCGCTCGTGCGCTGGCGGCGCACTCAAGCACGCCATGGACGTGCAAATTCACGTGGCTTGCTGGAAAGGATGATGCAAACAGTCTGCATCCGCCCTTACTCACTTCCCATGCTGTGGAGAGCAGAACGGCTCAGCCCGAGGCGTGGCAAGCAGCCCCTCCTCAGAACGTCTATCTTTAGCTTACGTAAGACGGGGGTACTGTCAAGAGTCAATTCGCCAGGTCCAATTCCAAGACTTGGGGGAATAACCGATCACTGCTTTGTGCCTGATCGCGTGGAGAGGCACGACAAGGCTTCCTGAGGAGCTCTGCACCTTGGTCCAGGGCATCAATACAGATGGAAAAACTCGCAAGGCTAGGGGTGCTGCGAATCAAGGTGAAAATGCGGATGCAAGAGCATGTTTCCGTCCGTCGAGGCGGTAAACTGTACAATCCTCAAAGGGCACCTGCCTCGCGTCAACCGGGCGGTCCGTCCAGTCGAATTTCTCAACAACTGTTGGGCTTGAGCCTCAGAATCCTGATCAGCAGTTTTGGACTACAGCAGGGGCGGGTCTTCTTGCAGTCAGTGCATTCGGAGATATCAGGGGCGACTCGTCTCTTACCACGGAGAGCCGGCACTGGGCTACTATCACTTGACAGCTGATCGGAAGTTGCCAGTGTGAATTGCTGTGGAAACTCTGAGAGGCTGCTATCTTTGGCACGCGAGACCCATCACCGAGGCTCAGTGTCCATCTTCGAGGAACATCTCTGGCGAGGCTGCGCTGAGTCGTGGAACATCTCGGCACGCGGGCAAAACAGAAGAAAGACTCATGACGAAGCGCGTGCAGTGTGCTCTCTTTCCGCAGCGCATCCAGTCGAGGAGCTGCTCTGATTGACCAGCTCTTTGACGGGCTGCTGATGGATAGTGGATGCCATGATCAATGCGGAGCGTTCAACTCTTTCGATAGGGTTCACATTGTCCTCGGGTCGGTGCAGCTCGCTGGTCACGTGGCAGGGGGTGCCCAAGCCTAGTGCCCAAAACATTGCCTACCAAGCTGAATCAGCTTGTCCTGACTTGGAGACGAGCTTTGAATGGAGTAATATGGACTTGACTTGTCTCTTATCTAGGCTGCGATTTGGACTGTGGTGGTCTCAACAGAAGCGAAAGTGCTATGTCATTAACTGCCAACCGTGACAGACAATGCATGCGACACGCGAGGGAACACATATTTCATGTCGCCTTTGTGCTGTGGCTTCATCATGACGGACCCGGGAGCTGCTAAAACAAGGGGCACGGCAAAATGAATTTGTGCGTTGTGTGTTTGTGACATGCAAAACAGAGAGCGGAAACGAGACAGAGCTAGAAACAGAGACAACAGCCACATACACAGCACGAACACACACACACACACACACAAACATACATACATGCATGCATGCATGCATACATTACATTACAAGTAGACAGACAGATAGACAGACAGACATACGCACATACATAACGTATACGCTTACTTACTTCCTTGACACTATTTTGTCAGCACTCGCGGTTGACCAATCAGTCGAGGTTTGTGGGAAGTGACAGCTTTGAGCAGGAACATTGACCTGATGTTTGCGTTATCAAGCGACTTGTTTACATTTATGTATACACACACCTGCGCATGCATGCATACATGCGTAGCGGGGCAGCATACATGCTTGTATAAAGAAGTACACACATCGTCGAACACATGCATACATGCACACATACATACGCGCCCATCCATGCATGCATGCATGCATTCATGCATTCGTACTGCATACATGCAGATGCTACGTGCTCATGTACATACATTTACATAGACACAGGCACACATACACGCATGTATAAACTCATGCATGCATGCATGAATGCATGCTGCATGCCTACGAACATGTATAAACTCATGCATGCATGCATGAATGCATGCTGCATGCCTACGAACATGCGGACCTATCTCTTCATTCGTAGACCTGCGTATCTCGTCACATCTGAATGATGCATTTTTCAATGTACATCTACCCATGTACTGTGCTTAATTGTGTGTATACTCGAATGGGCATCATCCGTACAGCCGTACAGCGGTAAGGGAAGGTAGTGGAGAGTGGTTCTTCGTCAAAATATCTGCTGGCACTTCTGGCAGACACCGCCGTCCGCATGCGCATGATTCAAAACATCTACAACGTGGCGTGCAGACTGTCACAACTTCCTGCTCCAAGTGCATATCTTCCCTACTACACCGCGACTCTAACACTGTCCTGAACTGCACAGTCCGTGACCGTCTTCGTAAAACCTGAGCAACAAACAGACGGGCTTCTTAGGAGGACTCTCTCAAACACTCGAGACCGCAGTTACAAGACCATTTTGGATGCGTTCTACTGCTGCCCCAGCCACAATGCGTCGCTGCGATGACAATGTGAAGAGTGGCATCACTGAGCTCAAGAGCTCCGGATCTGGCCAGCACAGTGCAGAGCAAACACCAGAATTATCATTACCGAAGTGGGACTACGAATTACATGGTTTCATTCGCTTGCTTCACCTAAATTTTACCTAAATACCGCACCGCCGACACGCGCAAGGTCTCGCACAGCGAAGGCTTGCACAGACCTTTGCCTGAAGGTGGGTTTAACTGATTTTCGCTGTGCATGCTCCTGCCTCTACAGAAAATCCTTGGCGATTTCGAAGCTCACCCAAGTATGCTTCCGAGCTGCTTCGTGATGGCATCCAACAAATCAAAAGCTGCGTCCTGCGGCGCGTGCTGCTGTGGGCTAATTTGAAAAACACACTTGTAACTTGTAGCATCGTCGCGGTTTCCCGAAACCCATGCCAACAGCTGTCTCATTGTCTCCGGGGGTGTCTGTGCGTGTCTCTGTGCGTACACCTGCACATGGTGCCAACAAAAAACGGGGGTTCGACATGCGCTGTGTGCAGGTGCATGTTATGCAGCAGTGCGTGGATAAAGTGACATCGGTCTGGCTATGTACATCCAGACTTCGACCGTTACACTGTTACATGCATTTACATGCAATGCCGGGCACTCAGCGCCGGTAGACACGGATGTGCAACGGTCCGTGCAGCTACTGGCCACACCAAGGGCCACAGCACGAGCTCCGTTGGCCCAGAACCGATAGGAGGCGCGAGCAACCCTCTCCAAGTCCAATGTCCAAGACTCAACTCTGCAAACACAGGATCAACACAAGGAAACAAGAGCATCTTCTTGCCTGTCTAGTGACTATAGACTCTAGTAGTGCTCGTACCGGGTGGTGGAACATGGTTCAAAAGGTGGCAAGTTGTGCTCCTTCTCGCGCTTCTGGTCGTCAGTGGAGAGGCTGGAAGTGCTAGGCGGCGACAGCAAAGACTTTTGTGCCCTTTTGCTCCAAAGGCTTCCTGCCGCCGATCAGCACAGTACTTTTGGGAGCCGGAGGCATCTCTCCACACTTCACGTTTGCTGGTGTAACAGGACAGGGAAGGTGTCATAAAGCTGAAGGTAGAATGTAGAGACTTGCAAGGTCTGCACAATGCATCCACATCGTCAGTCGTCAGACCCGGCCTGGGGTGATGATTGTCGGCCGCAGTGCGCTGTCTGGGTCCTTGCAGCTCCAGGTCAGGAGCCCAGCAACTGCAAGACAGCCAAGACATCAACACTGCATCCAGCGCTTTGCAACAACGGGTCCAGCTTCTCAAACCTTTCGTCCAGCTCCTGTGGAACCTCAGAGATTTTGGTAGCACAGTTGACAGCTTTTCAGGCACTGGGCGTCTCTGGCGGACTGCCTTCAAGCATTGCATTCTCTTGCCACGAGATCAGGACATACCGAGTTTTTAAAATAACCTGGTTCGAACATCTCTTGTTACAAGATCAGGACATACTGAGCTTGAAAACCTGGTTCGCACATCTCTTGCCACAAAGATTAGGACAGACAGAATTACCCGCCTGCGTGAAGTCTCTCGTTGCCCCGTCGTTCGTAGCTGCGGCTCCTGCAGAGACATTGATGCAAGTGGACAACCGCTCAGCGCCTATTCACCTTGTCCCCCTTTCTGATTGCAGAAACGAAGAGCACGTGAGAGAGAGAGAGAGACAGAGAGCGAGCACGGACGAGCGAGCGAGAGACAGGAAAAAGCTTCTCGACCCCAATGACCAGCAGTTCCAACACGTCTTATCAAACATCCCAGAAGGACATTCGGCGTGCGCCTTGGGTCTCCTGGGGCTGCTCGTTGCCCTCCTGCAAGGAAGCTCAGCCAGGCAAAGACTAAGGATCACATCATGCTAGGGCCGCTAGCGCTAGGGTCATCTGCAGAGTCCTTCGGCGCTTGCGACCCCGAAGGTTCATCCTGCCGCTTCGGCTTCTTCGCTCAGGACTCAGCACTTTTCGGCAGCACTGGTCTTCCTCTCGCTGGTTATGCTGCCGCCTTTTTCGAAATTGGCAGCCGGACTTTCCTGTGGTCTAGAAACGGAGTCTTCAGTCATCTCCAGCACGACCTCGTTCGCACTCGCCCTGGCATTGCCACTCCGGTGGCGGAAGTCGTACATCGGTACCAGTTCAACACATGCTCGAACATGTGGTTTCGAGGCACTCTATGCTGGAGGTCGTGTCCCCGCAGACCCTGACCGCCCAAGCGCTGCCTGGCTTCTTTCTGCCTTTGCAAGCCGAAACACACGGTTCAACCGTCGGACTGTCAAAAGTTGAATCGGCGAGGAGACTTAGGCCCCGGCTTCGCCGCCTTCGCCCGTTTCATCTTCACCTTCTTTTCTAGTCCTTCGGACTGCAGATTGTCAGAGCAGATGTGGTTGCCGTTCCCAACTGTCGGGACAGGCCGCACTTGACAGGGGTCGGTCTTCAAACCGTCAGAAAGTTTTCCACCGGCGACGGTCCCAACTACAACGTTACGGCGCCGCCTTCCTTTGCGAATTCCTTCTTTTCTTCCTGGAAGTCGTCGAAAGCGCACGTAGCCCTCTCCATAACGGCCTTCCGCTGTGCAAGGACGCTACAAGCCGCGGCAGGCGCCCGCAACCCTCAAAGCGTGCCGCGTTCCGCAGCTGCGTGACCGCCCGTCAGCCGGCAATAAACAAGCTGGCCACTCTAGAAGGGCCTCCTCGCAGCGGATTTCCATCAATTGCGGGCCTGAGTCTGGGGACACATTTCTCGCTGACCGTGGATACTTCACATAAAACACGGCCCGGGCGTAGATATTCTTCCTCCCGGCGACGCTCCTCAATCTCTCTGCGCTTCTCCTCATCGATCATGTCGAACATCGCTTTGACCTGGTCCAGGGTCGTTGAAGGTGTGAGTTCAAGCACGTGACTTGTGTTCTTGGCTTCTTTTCTGGCCGAGGAGCATGGCCCCGGACAGCCGCCACACGCTCCGCGGGCCGTGCCGGAGGTGCAAAGGTGCCTGAAGATGCGCTGTCCGCTCCGCCGTCAAACGAGAGAAGGTCACTCGGTATCTGGTACCTTCCGGCATGGCTTGAGGCTCCACCGAAGCTCCCTTTCTACAACTCTCCGACGCTCTCTTCAGGGATCGAAAATGATCGAAAGCAATCAAGCACGTGAAAGGCACTTCAGAAAGAGTTCCAAGAGGTCTTGCGTCAGCTTGATCTCCTGCTGCACCCCAGAAAGTCTCCAGCACACTTTTTGATCAGAAACCGCATGTTCTCAGCGCCCGCCTTCGTGAGGCTGTCCTCTGCCAAATTTAGAAGCTTTTCGAGCTGCGGCTTGATCTGGACAACGGCAACCCCGAAGAGGGTGCTTTCAAGCTGCATCGCCTCAGACAGGCAAGCCCTGAACACGAAATGCCCAGCACGCATCCAAACCTTAGTTGACCCGTGAACCCTGCAAGATTAACCTGCAATGCTAGTTGCACGGAAGGCTTTCGCAAACGCCTGCTGCGATGGTGAGAGGGAAGCGATCGCATCCTTGAACTCCTTTGGTGTTGGAATGACGGACAGCTCCAGTGGTATGGTGAGTTCATCTTTGTTCTGCACAATGGCCGCATAGGTTGGATCGAAAGTAGTGGCGGAGGTAACTCTGCCAACCAACACCACCATGGAGCTGAATTGCCTTGCCCTGGAAGTGAGGAAGAGGTTGCTTCCACTTTGTCCGGAAAAGCTGTGGGAAAGCCATCCATGCAGGTGCACTGGCCCCGAAAAAGTCACCGTCGTAGAGGCGCTTAAGTCAAAAGACATGGACACAGGCCGGCTGCTGCACTGTGAGATCGCGACCTCGGCGCATGACTGAAACCGTTAGGCCCCAGCACCCACCTCACTTCATCCCAAGGTCATATAGCTGCAATCCAAAAGGCAATGGGTGACCGTATGCTGCCTCCGTCTACGAGGCCGATGGCTTCCTCGTCTATGCTGACAGTTCCTTCCGGGGAATGCTTCTCGGAGCGCCTCACCGAGAAGCAAAACCTGGGGTCAAGTCATCATCAAGCACGCTGCCTCCATCGCCTGCAGCAAACCCAAGCAACTGCCCAAAGCAGCCTATTCATCCTTCCAAGCTGCTGCTTGGGCTGGTACTGCTCAAGGAACAATTTCCTTCAGCAAGCTGCAGCAAACTTGCAACGGATTACTCCC
This sequence comes from Symbiodinium sp. CCMP2592, assembly GCA_905221615.1. NCBI lineage: Eukaryota > Dinophyceae > Suessiales > Symbiodiniaceae > Symbiodinium > Symbiodinium sp. CCMP2592. Next base: position 454,027 of record CAJNDT010004257.1, on the reverse strand, counting down.
ACGCTGCTTCGGGGCTTGCAGTGCAAGTCAAGCATCCGGTAATGAAACTGCATGTAGGCAGCAAAATCAGCTGCACCAATCTCTTTACCAATCGCTGCCACAAGCTGCTGTCGGAGCATACCTGGCAACAGACACGCAGAGCACAACAATGTGCTCCAGATGAAGTGGCAAGCCTTCCACGTAGTCCAGAGATCTCTTCCACATGTCGCACACATTGCGGCAGTGAAGCAGGGTGACGACGGCGTGAATTTCAACTGCTCGTATGAGTCCTTAAGCTTCTCAGCTTCGAATCTCGAGTCGTGGGGCTGCGATTGCACATGCTGCGATGGCTTCAAGTGCTTGACGGCACGGGGGTTTTGCACTCCCTTCAACTATCTGCCACCAAAGCTTCCATCATCTCCTGGGAAAGCAAGGCTGGCATTGTTCCGATGCTCCTCGAACAGTCGCGTACATGGATCTCACGCGGCCATGTCTGCGAAGCCGTGTCGATTGTACTGCAAAGCAACTTAAGCTGGGAATGGCTTCGAAGGATGTAAAGCAGCTCCTTGAGACATCTGAGCTCCTCTGCCAGGAAGCGGTTCCCATCTCCAACGGACAGGACCGGACCTTTCATTGTGCTGCAGCCGTCACACAGGCACAGGGATGCAGCCAGGCTGCCTTGTGCTGGCTGGCTCGGGCTCGACCGTAGCACGGCGAAAAGCCCTTGCAATCCAGGGACTTTTCCACAAGAGCACTGCTTGCTTTCAATCTTGACTCTTGACCTTTGGGCCTGAAGGAGGTTCTTCTGGCTCTGCACTTTCGACGTTGCTGTCCTGATGCTTAACAAGAGGACGAGAAGTACAACCGACGAGGCTGGGGGGATGAAAGTGAAGAAACCCTTCACGTCAAAGTACCATCTTGGCCGAGAATCGAACATCAGCGGAAGCACTGGCACAAAGACAGACTCGGCCGAGAATGCGCTTTCATCAGGTTTTCGCGGCTGTACCGTTCGGAGGTGATGAAAGTACTCGGTGACATACTGCGTCCAATATGCGAAGGAATTGAAGTGCTCCGTGGCCCGGTCCGTCTCCGGGTTTCGCCGAGGAGTTTTGCAGCCCGGGACAGTCCGGTTGATTTGGAACTGAGGGGCGACCTCGTCTTCATTCAAGGTGTTGATCAGCCAGGTGATGTTGACCTCGCCAGGGGTTCGCGCGACTCCAGCCAGGCAGAGCCGAATTGCGGCTGAGGCTTTGTGCCGCTTCGCAACGTTTCCTACATCATGTTATTAGGCGGTCCCCTGGCAACTCTTTTGCAGGACCTGCCTCCTGGTTGATGGCGGGAACCCTGGCTTCGGGGTATGGCGCAGGAGCCTTCGTGGTGGTCTTCAACTCCACGGCTCCGGTGTGGCTTAAAAGGACCAGCCGATCGGCAGAGTCTGAGCCCACTCCACACAAAGCCTCCAGCACATAGTTGGCCTCAAACTTCCAGAAATACTCGGTGATCTTCGTCACGACCTACAGAATCTTGAAGAAGCTGATGCCCGTGAGCAATTTCGACTGCTACTACTGGTAGCTGGCTACATGCGACACGAGACGGGCATCCCATGTGGAAGCACAGATATCTGAAGATGCGCAGTGAAACGTGATCTCTGTGAGCCGTGCCGAATCAACAAGGTCAGCCTTGCTGGTCACAGTACTCCGTAGCACGCCACCAATGCTCGTCTCCTCCACGTGCTTCCTGTCAGCTGCCAACACGTGGCACGTCTTCACACCCAACACGTGGAACCTCTTCAGTGCCCAACACCTTCCCACCGTCTTATTTTTCAGAATTTCAACTCTCCGGCGATGGATGTGTCGTCAGAGCTGGACCCGACGTCATTGGCTTGGACTTCGCAACCGACCGAACGAAAGGAGGCCGGAGGCCGTCTGACTGAAACAACACGCCTCGGATCTTCCTCCTCTCGGGTCTCCTCCCTGGCGAAGCTACAAGCTTCCTGAGACGGCCAAAGAGCTCATCAAGCTTCAGTCGCAAGTAGCTGCAAGCGGCTACTGCCTCTAGTCTAGTAAATCGACCAGAAGGCACCCGGCCCCGAGATTCACCGCTCCCAGGCCTTGGACTTGAAGCGCAGCGACACGGAGGATCCTGGCCACAGCTAAGGCGGCTAAGCGCAACTTCAAGCTTCAGAAACCGATCCTCACCTGCAGCACCCCAGCGGCGCATCGTCTGAAGATGCTCGTTCGTCAGCCCCAGAGCGCCAAGACAGCTCCTGGGCAGTTTCTATTCCATCGTTTCGTCATGTCCGCTTGTTGCTGCCTGCAGCCGTGGCCGATAGCACACTCACGAGCACAACACAGTATGGCCTAGCTGTCCTTCATGCCAACAACATATGAGCTGTTAGCTGAATGTCTTCAACAAACCTGGTACAAAGTCTGCGGGGGCATCAATGGCTCGGACTGCAGAAACCCTTGTCTGAAGAACGTAAGCCTCAAACGTTGTTCTAAGCTGAGGGCGGCAAGCCAAAGATCCAAACTCGAAGTGGCAAGGCACAGCTGTGATGCTGCCGCCAAGCATGTGGCGCGTTCCACGAGAATGTATTTATCGTCGTACTGGTGGTGGACGTGTCCTTGCCGAAACCCGCGACTGCCCGGAGACTTCAAAGACGACACGGCAGAAACGCGCCTGCGAGCTGCGGCACTCTTTCCGCATGGAGCAGCTGTTTCACGGTCTCCAGTGCCTTCCCGAGCTTGGCCTGACAGATTTGGGGGTTACGGTTCGTGCCGGTGCACACGATTCCACTCCACGGTCAAACGCACCGGTTCACTGTTCCAGTGGAGGGGGAGCACTCATTGACGTCGAAGTCCAACAGGGTACTTCAAACCAAGCGGAACCTCAACATGTTTCAACTGGAGAGGGATGGCCATGAGTCTGGCGGTCTTTCGGGCGACTAGACCCGCTGGCTGTAAGGTTGGCAGATAGTGCGAATGCATCTGCGAACTGCAAGGCTAGACGAGGTCCTTGACAATTCCATGGCAATTGCCTAGCATAGAACACTGTAGCTGTTTCTGACTGGGTATTGGAGCAGGCCGCATCTTTGAGTCGCTGATGGCCGCGGTGAGGCAAGTGTGTACGTTCAGCTTTGCCACAGCCCCCACCCTGCACGCGACCACCGTTTTTTACAGCACAGTGTGTCTTCCCGGTACAGATGCTTTTTGTCAACCACTGAAGGTGGCACTCCCCTGCAGCGCAGTGTCCACAAATGTTGGCTGTCGTTCAGCAATGGTCCGTGCAGAACGCTCTTTTCCACAGGGGCTTTCTGCCCTGACCTGGCAATGCTCGCTGATGAGAGCGTGTGTGTGTGTGTGCGTGTGCTAACTATATATGTGCAGTCTTTCCTGCCTTCTTTACAGCCACTTCACAATGCTGCGATTGTGACACATACTCCAGCGATACGGAACCCGAAGAAGTGATGACCAACGCTGCAACTGCACTCTGCCAGACTTAGCTGCTCGACCAATCCTGTCCGAAATTGAAAACGAGGAGGAATGACTGTTCAGTGTGGTGGCGCCGCGATGTTTGTCCGGCCAGCATTTACGTCGTAATTACATCCTCAAGCTCTGCTCGATTCGTCGCATTGTACTCCTCCGTCGAGCGGCCACGTGTCACGAAGACACAGCGACCCACAGTCGAAACTTCGCGGACGCGCCGAGCTCTGCGTGGAACCAGAGTGGGGTCGCCGACATTGGGCCATCAAGCTGCGTATGACCTCTGATCACTCTGATCGTTCTTCCTGCTACCTCGGAAGCCGCAGATTGCTTGCTCTTGCACAAAACAGAAAAGGCACTTCCCATGCCATGCAGAGTGAGCTGCGACTGCTGCCGTGTACGCCTTTCGCCCTGTGCAAAGGCCCACACTGCTGCGTTGTAGGGTAAGTCCTGGTAGTTGCAAGACAGCTCGTGACGTGCTGAAAGGCCTTGGGGCCTCGGTCGCTCCTCCTCTTGCATAGCCTCGCTGTTTGCACAGAGCTGCGCAGCTTGCCTCCACTTTGCGGCATTCCCCAAAGCGCTCAGCGCAGCACCTCCCGGCAAAAAGCCCACACACCCACACGCAGTCTGCGTCTCTGTCTCTGACTTTCTCTCTGCTTCTCTCTCCCCCTCCCTCTCCTCGAGTTTCGGGTCAAGCTGAGCTAATGTTGATTCATTACCTTTTGCGCTCGCATGTGCTCGGCAGCACTGCTTGGTGTTGTTGCGATCACCATCTGAACATACGAACATAAGCGAGGTGATGATGCATCACATGGTAAGCTTGTAGCTCCTGCCAACTTCCTAGTTCTCTTGGTCTACGCCAACCTGGGCTTAAGTGCAAAAACGATCCGATGAAGGAACGCAGGGCATATCAAGTCAGCAAAATCTTCTGTCTTGGACGAGGCGCTGCAAGCCACTACGTCAGTCTGCACCTGCACGAGGCTTTCATGGATAGTCTACAGCTGCCGCCGTGAAAAAACCTCGTTCGAGATTCGTCGGCTCTCCCGTGCCTGTGCTGCTCGCATCTCTTGACATGTACCGGTGGCAACTTGCCACAGATCTGGTGTCCTGTTGGCACGAGAGACACGAAGACAAGCTTCCTATAACTATGGACTCTGGGAACACTTCACGAGCAGAATTGCGGTCGTCCTGCACGCCGCCACCACAGAACCAAAGCTGAAGACGTCAGCCTGTGATAAGACAGGCTGGCCCTACGGCATACAGCCTACCTGGACACTTTTTGCTGACTTGCTGGCGTTCTAAGAAGGCAAAAACGGGGAAGACGGTGACTGACCGTGCAAGGAAAGCATGGCGGCAAGTGCAGGAACCGCGACCGCAGAGTCTTGGTAAAACGCGTGACTTCGCGCAGCAGACCGGCACTCTTGAACAAACCTCACCTCGTCCCGAGACCAATATGCTCAACCGAGCCGCCTCAACCCCGAGGTCAGAAGCTTTCAAAAGAAGCAAAGCGATTGCCCACTGTGAGCCTGCAGCCGCAAGCACCGACAAAGGATGGCAACAATCTATTCATACGAAATTCTGTCCCACCTTTCTCAGACGCGCTGATTGCACTGTTGCGGCCAAAGAGATCAAGTAGCCTTCCGAGGAGAGCTACTACCAGCCATCTCGCTTTGCCACTCGCTTCGAGAAGCATGCCAGACTGCGTCCGGAAAACACTCTGAGCTCGGGCATCTTTTGCAGAAGCAGTAGTGCAACAGGCCACTGTCCATCTCAGCTGTCATCGGGGGCTCGAGGGAACATAACATCCAAGCATGGACGCGACCCATCACCAGTCACTGGTTTGTAACAGCAAAGGCGACCCCCAATGCCCTGAAAGGCTGGGAACTGTACGAAATGTACCAAGCGAAACCATGAAATGAACATGCCACATGGACATGCCCCAAGGTCCTCGTACTCCAGGCTCTTAGTGGGCCTACAGGACCTGCCTGGTACGTCAAACTTAGAGTGTGCATACCACACTGCACGGCGCACAGACGAGTGAAGCCCAACAGAGCATCGGCGAGCAACACGAAGACAGATGCACAAGGGCAGCGGGCGTCCACAGTGCCGAGACACCATTCTCGCAAGCTGAGACGACCGAGTTCCAGGTGATACTCGAGATTGCGCTTGCTCGACGCCTTCCAAGCGCCATGGATTCGAGCGATCACATAGACAGGCAGTCAAATAAATCACGGAGGGAACGATCGCTTTGGGATCTCTTTGGCCTCATCGTTCGCACCTGCTGCATGGCCAGCAGCCACTGGGCTGCGCGCGCAATGCTTCGCAAGGCCGCATTGAAGCTCACCAAGCCTGGCGCCAGAAGCCGTCGCTTGAGATTGCCAGGAGGTGCAAGCGCCGCCTTCACAGCCACCTAAAACCCGAAGGATCGCCAAAGCATATTCCCATGCATGCAGCATGGCGGAGATGACCTGAGGGGTCCGGGTGGCATGCTGACACTTTGCGAGCTGTCTGACACGGTCTCTGTACTGTTCACAACATGTGGCGGAGTTGTGCGAGATGGTGTCAGGGACGATCTGCCGGCGCGACATCTGGGACAGCATCCCCGCGACAGTTTGCCACATTTCAATCCTTCGCAAAGCGCTCATCCTTGGGAAGCTTGAACTCATGCAAGGCCGATATGCCACAAATCTACAACGCGAAGAGAGAGAGAGAGAGAGAGAGAGAGAGTGTGTGAGTGTGAGAGTGTGAGAGTGTGAGAGTGTGAGAGTGTGAGAGTGTGAGAGTGTGAGAGTGTGAGAGTCTGAGAGTGTGAGAGTGTGAGAGTGTGAGAGTGTGAGAGTGTGAGAGTGTGAGAGTGTGAGAGCGTGAGAGCGTGAGAGCGTGAGAGCGTGAGAGCGTGAGAGCGTGAGAGCGTGAGAGCGTGAGAGCGTGAGAGTGAGAGAGTGAGAGAGTGAGAGAGTGAGAGAGTGAGAGAGTGAGACTGTGTGAGAGTGAGAGAGTGAGAGAGTGAGAGAGTGAGAGAGTGAGAGAGTGAGAGAGAGTGTGTGTGTGTGTGTGTGAGTGTGTGAGTGTGTGAGTGTGTGAGTGTGAGGGAGAACACTTGAAAATCTGGCCTACTCTCGCCTGCCAGGAGCATACGCTGCGCTGCTGCGGTGAATGGAAGTGTTGTGGTTTCTCTGCCTCTGGATTCGCTTCAGTTCACCTGAAACTTCGTTTGTTGTCAAGTTCTGGGGCCATCAAAACAGGCTTCGACACGCACACTCGCACGATGTGGGCACGGCTTGAGTGCCTGCTGCTTGGCTGAGAACACGAAGGGGGGTCCCGTAAAGCTTGTCATCACAACATGTCGCAACTGAAGTATGGATAGTAAAACTGTCCCAGGGTCGCAGCATTGAGGCTGACTCGTGCCACCTGGGCTTGAGAGCAGCTCAGCTTGGCAGCACACTTCCAGCCCGACTGCAACATGGAGGCTGCGTGCACTCGCGCATGCCGCCTGCACAACCTCGAAGCACACCTGGAAGCACCCTTCCCTAGTCGGTACCTCGCGCCGACGCTCCGGGACTGCCGCCACGAACAATGCCAAGCGCCAGGCAGTTCCTGACTGTGCAGCAAGTGCGTTGCTTCACTCCGAAAATGGCCAAAGCCCCAAATCAAGCCAACAGCCTCCCCAAAACTCGGGCATGCTAAACAGACGCGAGACCCCGCCTCGGGCACAGGAAGCGACCCTTGCCGGAGCTCCAGAGAGGGAAATGCGGAGGCTGTGTTCCCAAAAGGAGGCCTCTGCAGCTGCACAGTCATCGAAGGTCGCAAACCTATGCAGTCTGCTTAGCGCCGAACGTGGCATTGTACACACACTTTTCAACTATTACACTGACGAAAGCAACCCCTCAATTTGCTCTTCGCTTCAAGACGAGATGCTAGCCCGCAAGCACTGCAGGCGGCAAGGCCTGTTGCAGCACCTTCGCGTACGGCGGCATTAGGTACGCGAACTCGTACGGCGGATTGGATGCTCCGAGGCACAGGGCCGACAGTGGCTTGCGAGCGATGAAAGCGAGAGAGAGAGAGCTGCAGCCCAGTGGGTACTGAGCTCGAAGGCCTTCCAAGAAGACTCTCCAGCTGAGACTTGCAGATCGCTGTGGCCGCTGTCTCTTTGCTCAGCCGTGCTCCTTCGTAGCTGTGGCGGAGGCGACTGCGTTGGTCTGCAAGTGCTGCCGCCGCAGCAGCGCGAAGCACTGCAAGCTCCAGCGCCAAGGATCCTCTGCAGGCTCGAGCGAAGGGCTGCTGTGCTACGACACCTTTGGTATGATCCTATAAACTTGATAGTCGCTTCCCACCAGGTTGTTCCCATCGCGTCGGTCCCGACATGCACTCATAGCCGCGCAACACAACACCTCAGCGATGGCAGAATTCCGCAGATCTCGGGGCAAAGCCGCAAACGTGTTGCCGAAGACCGCAGCCAGGAGGCCACATCAGCTCGGAGAGCAGTGGAAACACTCTTATGGTAAAGGGATAAGGCACGTGTCCAGGCATCAGTCACCTGGCACCCGGCACACATCTTGGATCATCTTTGTCTTCGTTTCATAACACACCGACTCTCCGATCCTCTGACTTGAAATTGCTCAGCGCTGCCGTGAGGGTGCCAACATCAGCCTCTGCAGCAAAACGTGCACCACGCCAGAGTCTTACACTACGCACAATCTCTCTGTCCATGCTGGTCGAAGAGTGTGGCCTGCACCCTTGAGGAGACCACGAACTCCAACAGGTTCATCGCGACCTCCCAACGTCGGCCCTCCTGCTCAACAGGTACGATTGCTACCGACGCGTGAGATAAGGTTGGAAATCCACAGCACCAAAGCCAACAGCGACGACAGCACAATGTCAAAACCGCACGCGCGGTATTCCACTGCTGAGCACCACCTGGCAGGCGGAGAGGCCGATCGTGCACCTTAGGCTCGGCTCAGATATCCAGCTCACTGTGCTAATGGGTATGACGGAACCGTGTCCGGCACACTGTGCATCCTGCAGCTATCAGTCGCAGGATTACAGGTTCGGTGCGTGACATGAATCCGAACGCATGTCTTTGCGACCTGTCAGCTGATACATTTTCAAGTTGCAACAAGCGGGAATGTGCTCATCCCTTGTTAAGTCATTCTGATGAGTTCTACCTCGGCGTGACAGGCCCACCTGTCCGCCCAGTAGATGTTGCTAAAGACACCCTGCTCTTCTGATGTGGGCCGTGCAGCAACATTCAATCGCCCGAATGATGTTTAAACTATCATGGACGCTGCCGCCATGCTTTCTGCCAGAATGAAATAGAGCAGCCACGAGCTTCTTCAACTTTCATTATCTACATCTAGTCGCCGTCTTTCGATTCATGGTACTCGGGATTTTCGACACTCCGCGTGACTCGCCCGTGGCAGCTTTTTGAAGGGGTCACTGGACAAGCCTACAGCGAATAATCGCACCCAAGCTAATGCTGATTTAGGATGTAGACGGCGGTAATGCAATCCGACATTAACAACATGAAGCAGCGAAATGTTGAACCCTGTCTTTAGTCAGGCCCAGCGATGGCCACAAGCAGCTCAAGCAAAGCTTTGCAAAGCTAGTCAGCTAGTCCAAGTTGCGCTATGTTGTTGAAGACGAGCTTACATGCCCCCATCTGGGTGAGTGTGCCCACGGATTGATGCCACAGGCTTGCCGAAGCTCGAGCACGCATTACCTGGGATACAGTCCGAAATAGTCCGAAGAAATGCAAAGCAAATCAACTGCGACGGCGGTCCATCTGCAGACAAAGCTCTGTGGTGTAAGAGACCACATCTGCAACCTGAGCGTTCCCGCACACATGGCGCAATGTCAGCTACTCTGTTTCTTGTCTGCCTGAGGGCATTGTCCTGTCTGTCTCCCCGGCTGATTTGAAATAGGCTACCAGCGGCAGCTCCGAAAAAGACTTCATGCTTAACAGACCCCAAGCTGCGATGCCGTCTTCCAGAAGCTGCACAGCGGATATCCAGCCCCTCCTGCCAGTATCATGAAAACACTTACACTCTACCGTCTACCAAGAAGTCCCAGCTCAAAGTCTTTACGGCAATTGACTTTACCTGGCATCAGTCACACGGACGACCACGCGTACTCAACCAGCCCGACGAAGCCAATACAAAGAGACCATTACCCCCAGACTTCGAAAGAAACAAAACGACATGCACACCAAAGATGAAAACGGAGAAGCAAGACACCTCCACAATCGCAGCGGAAGCACCGAAACCACAAGCACAAGCAGAAGAACAGAAGCGAGGGAGGCAACGCAATAGAATCGGCAGCTTGATTCATGCGACAGGACAGTAAGTTCAAGCATGACACCTGCGATACAGCAAGCTGCTCAGCGCGACATTCTTGGAATGGGAATCTGCACGAAGTGACGAAGAGCGAAGCCTTGCGGTGCGATATCAGTTCAACACTCCGCAGGCTGCAACGCATCTCAGGCAGTCTTGTGGACTTGCACTTGACAAGTTCAAGGCACTGTGCAAGAAGCTGCAGGGATGACCGCCACTGTCTGTTGCGCAGGCATGCACTGCCAGCGGCGGTGAGCGAGACCACCTTACACAGGCGCTGCACAGAACCTGTGCTACACGGTCATCGAGGTGGCAACTGAAAGGGTTTGTCCATTCTCTGAGGTGCGGGCATCGGCCTGGATGCGGTTCCGGACGCCGGCCCAAAGATGTGGCTTGGCCAGCAGCCACGTGTCCTCTCTGCCCTGGTGGGGAAGGCCGGTGCCGATGCGCCGTAGCTGTAGCTACAACATCTAATTTTGCTGCGCTGACCTACATGGAAACAGGAAATTAAAATGCTGGTTCACACAACAGGACTTCCGGGCTACCTGGGTTTAGGTGGAGATCGCAAGACTTGGAGCAATAAGGAATGCAAAGGCGTAGCTCAATCTATGAACTCTCGGACAAGGGCCTCTGCCAGACCAAGGTTGCCGCTTTCTGGTGACCTTGCGGCACTTCGTCGCAGGCGGCTCGCAGAATATGCGGTGGTCGTCGAGACGCCCATCGCTGCGCGACATGAGCTGTCGTTGCCCGCAGACCACAGCCCGCCTACCAGGCGAGGCTGCGCTGAGGGCGTTTAATGAAAATGAGGCTGAAACACCTGCAAGAAACACAGCACTGCACGTCTTTACAATTCCTCTCGTTTCCGCTATGCAGCTTACGCGAACCACACTTTTTCGAAACATCATGGCGGACACTCTTTGGCCAAATGTGCGGTGGCTGGCAGCCACACCTGCGCTGTCCAAGCGAGCAAGCACCGAAGCTGCATCAGAGTACCTGAATTCCATGAAAAGACTCTCTCTGGATACGCTGCAAAGTGCTTGCGTGCACTGCCCGCCTCCACCCGAGCTCACAAGCAGCAACAGCAGTGGCGTGGGTAACCACATCTCGCGGTCCACAGCAGGAGAGGAGGGACAAGGTCCGCTGCCAGCGATGCTGCCCAGCGCACGTGCTCAATACCTCTGCTCAGTTGTGTCCCTCTCTGCAGCTCGGCCCATGTCTTACATTTTCGAAAATGCGATACGCAGATCAGAGGCACTGCGTTGAAAGTGATGACGTTGGGCGCCTCGGTTCGCGCTTTAAACCGAAAAGCAGAGTCAGGGATGCTTCTGATGCCATGCCCATGCCATGCCAGGGCCAGGCCAAGGAGCCTCCCCATCCCGGTCGAGCCTCTGCATGAAGTGAAGTGCCCAAGCCCAGCGTCCGGCAGCGTGGGCTGCCCCAATCGCAACACCTCAGAGTCTGAGAGCCTCGCTCTTTGAAATGGCTGGCATGGCTCCGGCTCTCAGCACAGGCGAGGCTCTGTATGTAATGACGCTGGCCCGAAGCCGGCTGTCCCAAAGCTCGTGAAGCAAAAGCATGGCCCACTGCCACAGCTCCTGCTTCTGGCAGGCACTGATGGCCACGTTGTAGGAGACAGCATCAGGCGTCAGCCTCTGCAGCCCTGCAAATACTTGACCGGCGGCAAGAACGCAGACAACACGGTGATCCGGGGCAGCGACCCACTTTTGCGAAGAGGAGCGCCAGCTGCCAGCAGCTGCCCTTCTCTCCGGCGGCAGCTGCCTGCAAGGCTTGCAGGTGCAAACACACAGAGACAGAGCTTCAAGACTGTGACAAAAAACGGCTGGATAACATGGTTGGCTCCAAGCCTTAATGCATCCTGCCGCTTGACTTACGAAAGAAATGCCGCTGAAATGGTTCAAAAACAGAGTGCCGCAACCGCTGGTGCGAAAATGCAAGTCTTGCCAGCACAGGCAGGGGCTTAGCTCTTCGTTTGCACGGAAGGTGATGCGCGTTACTTGTAGCTTCGTTGGGCAAAAATGCCACAGCATGCTGTGTCCGCCTGTGCTTTCGCCACCGTTTTTCAGTTTGCGCAGCGCTCCATGTTGATGACTGCAGTTGGATGTGAGAGAACGGAGAGCGGAAAAATCAGCTGATCCACATGCCGCAGCGGAGACCTGCATGCCTAGTGAAGATGCGAGAAGAGAAACAAAAAAACAGCTGATTTGGATGCCCCATGGGGTCCCCATCCTCTTTTTTATCGTTTTTGCAGGTGAAGATATTCTTAATAGTTCCCATGTGCCTTCCGATTTCCTTACATCCTCCCCACTCATCTCTAATCCTAGACCTAAACCCAACAGGCCGAATAAAGGGTGTGACCCCTTGTTCCATGAACTAGCTAGAGAGGCACAGCACACAAACACGCAAACAAACAAGGAAACTAACAAACCTGCTGCACCACCTGACACGGCGGGCCAAGACGCTGCGTTGAAGGCGACTCTGCTGCGCGGCAAGCTGCTTCGAAACAAAGACAACACATGCACGGCTGTTGGCCACTCCTGCTTTGCGAGGCAGCTGGCAGCTTTGAACTGACTTGGCTTCTGAAATTTGACATGCATGAGACTTCCTGCTGGCAAGCAGTGATGGCAGCACAGACGGAGACCTCATCGCTGCGGAGCTGCCTGCAATTCGCAGTACAAGACACAGGGCTGAAATCTCTTCGCAAGCATCTCATTCAAGAAGCTCTTTCTGGAAGTTTCGCAGCATTGTCGTGGCTGTCCGCCAACGGCGGCCCTCTGCACAGGCAGTGATCACAGCATTGCAGGTGACCAAGTCCTGCAGACTGCGACCGACATGAAGGAAGCCACCGCAAGCGCCGAGGACTGATGTCCTATGGCTCCATCAACACATGAACCCACACAGGGAAGGGTCCGTGTGCGCATCGCTCTGGCGAAGGTCGGCTACTAGGCAAACGGCCGTTTGCCAACTGTCGCCCTGTGCGCAAGCACTTGCCAGCGCGCTGTAGGCAATCACATCGAGCCTCGAGACAGACACATCTTAACCAGGGAGTGTACTCAATCTGTGACCACTTCAAACTTTCGGTGAGCAAGATTCAAGTTAAATTTGTTGAGATGAGCAAATTCAAGTTAAATTTGTTGACATGAGCAAAATCAAGCAACATCGATCAATGTGGACAGGCAGCTGGATCTTGCTTCTCTGGCTGCTGCTGATCAGGAGCATGGCCTGCAACCATGCACTTCCTCGGTTGATTCGCGGTGGACTAGACTCTGGCACTCTCAATCTGTGCGATTCTAAATTGACAGTCGAGGGAGATGGGCGATCATGGAGAAGCGCTCGAGTTGAAATGCACGGCCGCACTGTTTGTTGCTTTGAAGGAAATTTTGTCGGGACCGTGGCGACTTTGGGATCAAAGTAGCTTTCTTTCTCATTTCGTCAAGCTGAGAAGCTTTTCGCAGGGTCACCCCGAAGGCTTCAATGTTTGTCCAGCAGAAAACTCCGAATAATGCTCTCTCACCGACGACATCTCCGGCTACAGACAAAGGAAAGACAGACAGACAGAGAGACAGAGAGACAGAGAGACAGAGAGACAGTGACAGACACAGCCAGAAGACAGATAGCCGGAAAGAAAGACACAGACAAAAAATCATTTGCAGACACTGTCAGACGAAGAGATACGGCAAGGGTGAAAACACAAAGGAAACGGAAAGGCATCCAGGATGCCCTTCTCGCAGGCACTGGCCGCTGCACTGCACGAGACGACAGATGCTCGTAGTCGGGCCCCGTCCTTGGCCACAGGATTGTCAGCAACACACACACACACACACACCATCTCCGCCAATGGCTTTGCAAAGCACCCCCTTACTTTAAATGGCATTGCAATACTGCGCAAGGCTCGAGCTCTTCCAGGAGCTTAAGAGCCCACTGCCACTGGCCTGCTTTCTCGCAAGCACTGATGGCAGAGTTAAAGCTGATCTCGTCAGGCTGCGGCAACTGCGGCATCTGCAAAGCCAAAAGGTTGGACAGAAGGACCAGCGCGGCTTCCCACTCTGCAGCCTTCTCGCACGCACTTATAACTGTGTTCGCAATAATCAGGTTCACCTTGAGACTCTTTGAACCCACCTCCGCAAACAGCCCAAGTGCCGTTTGCCAATGTGAACTCGCCTCACATGCACTCAGCGTTGCACCATATGCCACTCTGTTCGCCTTTAGGCCAAACAGAGGCAATGCCCGCAACAAATACAAAGCCACTTGCCACCGGCTTGCGCGCCCCCACGCGCTTATGACGGTACTGTGTGAGACTATGGTTGGCTCCAGAGCCTCACTGAACAGCACGTCCAAGAGCTGAGCAGCTCGTTGCCAATCGCTTCCTTTTTGGCAGGCGCTTGCGACCGCGTTGAAAACGATGACATCAGCTTTCACAAAGGCGTCTTGAGCCTGTCTCAGCAGAAGCAACACTGGTTGCCATGCCGAGATCTTCTCACATCCACTGATGGCGGAACTGAATGTAACAACGTTTGCCTGGGAGATGTTTTGCAAATCACTTAGAAGCTCTACGGCCCGATGCCAGTCTCCAGTTGCAGTGATCCCTGCGCTGTATGCATGTACCGCACCGTCACATCGGCTCTGCCGGAAGTCTCCGAGCACTCTCAAACTTTTCTGCCATTCGAGTTGCTTCCCGAGCTGCTGGATGGACCTGGTATATGTTCTCGCGTCTGAAAGACTGCCGCAGCAGCACATGCCATTCCTCGCTGCAAGGAGTAGCACAGTGGGGGCCCGGTTTCGCACGAAACAGAACAAGGGTTCCGGGAGTGCCAAGGCAAGTCGCGGCAGCCTGTGCCCTCAAGGATCCATCGATGCGAGCAGCAGGGGCTTGGCGCCAGAGAGGCAAGAAAAGGACGCCGCTTCGCCTCATCGAACGCTTCGGCCCCGGAGCTTCAGCAGCTGAGCATCGGGAGGACGGAGGCCCAAAGCTGTGACTGCTGTCACAAGCGCCGCGCTGTTTTGCTACAATCTCTGTGCAAATCCTGCCAAAACCGCCGATTGCAAACTCGGTGGGCATTCATGGAAGACGTCTTACATTCAACCTAGTTCCGATGGCTTGTCCAGATCATAGCATGGGCATGGCAAGCTTTCATCATAATGGCTGCAAGGAGAGCTCGTGCATGACCAAACGTCGCTCCCAAGGGAGATTGCGAGTTTCTTTCAGCAGGCTCGAAGCACTGATCGTCGTTCTAGCGTGGTGTGAGGGTGTGTGTGTGTGTGATGCAGTATTCAGACGGTGCCTAGATGAGGTCTCTGATCTCAGCTGGGGCCGTTGCCGATGGCTTTGGCTGCGGCCACCTGGCAGGCCCGAGGGTTCCGAGGGTTGCGCGGACGGAGGCAGAGACGCACCAGGAAAGGCCTTCACTGCAAATTCGGCAGGTTGAGCGGAATCCGTTTGGAGGACAACCCGGACCTTGAAACAGAACTCATGTGGTGAATTCACCTTCGACCATTCACTTGGCGTCTTTTTGATCCTGCAGCCCAAACTCCACTCCGTACCTACACAAAGGCAGGACACTCACCTAAGATCGCAGAAGCTGCACCACACACACACCCGCGCGCGCACCCCGCTGTTGGAGCTTCATGCTGGCATCTTCAAACTGTCTAAGGTCAGACACTCTCAATCAGGCCTGTGCCTTCATATGCATCTACATAACCGTCTATCTTTCTGTCTGCTTGTCTCTCTATCCGTCTCCACTCTCTCTGTCTGTCGCTTTGTCTGTGTCACTGTCTGCCTGTCTCAGGAAATTATTAGGCAATCGGCAGTGATTGCGCTTTTTCGCTTCGACAGCAACGTGGGAGTTTGCCGAACGTAGTAACAATGGTGCTGGACTCGGATCGATCAAACCTGATTCGCCAGATCATCGCAGTCCCATGAACGGGTCAGGCTTGTCAGTGCGCAAATGGTGCTAGCGATCGACCATTCTGAATTCTCCCAGCCCCCAGAATCCCAAAACCTGAAGGGTTCCGCACCTGGGAATGAAGCCACCCGCAGACCCGCACATTCATCCTTCCGCGACGTCACCACGGGAGCCAAACACACCAAGGCTTCGACAGGCTCAAAATCCACGAAAACAAATGTGCGTCGCTCGAGGAAACCACTGGCGATACTTCAGACAAGAGAGCTTCGCAAGAGAACATACTAGCTCTCACACCATCTCGACCTTAGGATCGTCGCAGGATCGTGTGGGCTTCGCTCCGAGCCGACCCCGCAACAGGCCCCTTCATCACGAGTGAACGCATGAAAGGTGATTCCGAGCCCACTGCCACTGCCAACCACTGCCCTTCGCCGCGCAGTGTCCCTCTGCCCACTGCCCGGCCCACTGCCCACTGAGTGCCCACGGCTCACTGCCTATCCAAGCCTGTGACCACGAACGAGCGACCGTCGTAGTTGTAGATGGGTGTCACCAGGGTGTCACCAGCCCCAAGGGATGGCGAACCATCACGAGGAACGCCACATGGCCCGGGTGGGATCCTTCAACGATACTATCGCATAGCAGCGATGATCATCTCGAAAAGGTGTACGTAATGTTTGGCGTCCAACACGACCATGTCTTCGAACTCAAGAACACGATCCGGAAAGCGCTTTGGGGGCAGTCTGCTGTGATCTGCCCTCAAATGAGCTGAGATTGAACAGAGCGCCTGGGAGATCATTGCTGCGCGAATCACGGTGAGCCACAGTAGCACGGCTGTACAAGATGGCCAGCGACGTAAACGCATTGCGACATGGAACCGTGGACCGACTTCGAACCATGATGTCATATCGAAGCAAGGCTGCTGAGAACCCCTGCCAGGGCGCCAAGCGCTTGGCGCCATGTGGTCGAGGTTTCATCCCGCCTGAAGCCGCGAAATTAAGCACTCTCGACGTGGCCCGGATCTTCTGCCTCATGCCTTCACGAGCCTGACACTTTCAATCCAGGCAGTACTAGTATCCTGACCAACATCGACCATCGAACATCGTGCAGCCTGCACTGTTCGCAGGTATGGCCCACATGGCCCCGCACTCAAGCGCGGTCATCAGGGCCGTCAACCCAGATCGGTCACCACGCATAGCACGGGCGCTGAACGCCTTTCAACGCAAGCCAAAACGTGCTTTACAGAATAGCAAGAAACACTTCGACGAGCTATCAGGATTCATGATGGGGATACGACTCTCGACGACATAACTTGGGAGCTCAGCGCTAGTTGCCCGAACGTGCCGGCACAGATGACAAGACAGAGAAACGCAGGCATGATGGATGGAGACGCAGGCACCAAAGGTGCAAACCGCAGCCTCGATTGCCTTGGAGGCTGCTGGATCGGAGCCTGCCTGTGTCACAGTCAGTCACGTGGGATGACTAGTGGCTTCGCAGCGCCCTACCTTGCCCACAAACTTCTCAAGGCCACATGCTGCGGCTTTTTGAACGGCGGCATGCCAATCCTCCGATGCATGGCAAGACACGGCTCTCATAATGCGTAGCAGCCGCGGACAACCTGATCCTTTCTGTCGAAGCCTCGTCGAAGATGTTTGCACCCCATGACAACACACACCACAACATGCCACCGCCCCCTTACCGTCGCTTTCCTCAAGGCAAGTGCCCAGGACGGCCGCGGCCGCAGCAGCAGAATCTGGAGTCTCGGCAGCCAGAGCCTGCGATCTCGTTGCAGTTTCGGATGGCACTTCATCGGTCCCTGCCTTCACTGCACTGAGGCGTGCGGAAAGCTCCCCGCCATTAACACCTGACAGGTTCCCCCGATTCGAAACGCCGAAGTGCAGAGCAGCGGCACTACTTGAACATGCTGCATGTAGCATGCTAACGAGCGGCCGTCTCCGTTGCTGGCGATCTTTGCAAGCTCCTTCCAGAGACACCGGCTATCACTGCCACGTCACATTTACTGCAATCATGTCTGCCTGGCAGCCCTTAAGCTCTCGCAACTCGTACAATCTAGACGAGGTCTCAACGCGCTTTCAGGCTACGACAGTGAAACTCAAGGGGCTCGACAAGAATGAAACGGTCTGGTGTCATGGCATGCTGCCGCTTGCTGCCTCCATAGCCCCTTCTCGCACTGAGATATGCTGGTCCTGGTGGGCACAGCTGCAGCGATCGGACCAACTCTTTGACAGATACAAACAGCATAACACAAGGCATGCAATGACGCCATGACAGGTCCACCAACCGGGCGTCCTTGAGGCCAGCAACTATAGCGTCGATGGCTCGCTTGTTGCCACTGGCATGCGCACCAGTCCCAAACACCCGGAGGGTCACGCACGTATTGATGCACGTGCCAGGCCTTGCTGCCAGCGGTGCAAGAGCTCGGATGGCCGTCAGTCTTGCATACACCTCGGACCGACCCTGACCTATATAACCCTGCCGCGGCAGCATCCTGGCTGCTTGGCTTCCCTTTTGTCCGTGGTGCAGAAACAACCATCTGGGCTGCCCGCAACACGGCGGTCCCCTTTGGTGGCCACCTGCGCGTCAAGCTAATATGGTCGAGACATGCACATGAAGGAAATGTCGCCGTGCACGATCAGGAAACAAACGATAGAGTCCAAGTCTTGCAGCTTCAGATAGTTCAGCGGTGCGGTTCGGCACTTTTCGCCAATTGAGCTTCAGTCTGCAGGACATCCCAACTTCGCACATCGCCGGCGCATTGCTGCAAGAGACCTGCGAAAACGAACAAGGCCGCAGAACATGGTGGTTTGGTCACAGAGCATGTCTTTCATCGTCGATGTGACAAGAAAAGGATGTAAGACTCTGTAAGACTTCGAGGCAGCTTGAGACGGACATGTTGTCTAAGATGTTCACTGCAGTTCAATGCACCACGTAATTGTGCCACACGTGGACGTGATCATATGCGCAAGATTGCGCAAGTGGCAAAATGCCCTGGGCCAGCCGCTCGTTGAAGTTGCCCGCCGCTCGCATAGCGATTCCAGCGCTGTAGCTAGCAGGGATGGCAAGGGTGCCTGCAGGGGGACGCATCACATAGTCGGCTCTTCGCTACTGGCAGCATAAGTGGGGCTCTCTGATGCGATGGCAACAGGCAGGGATGATAGCATACAACACATGCTACACCTTTGAATTTGCAGCCGCCTTGGCGTCAAGCCACTTACCACTCGAATCGAAGAAGGCCAGCCGTTGCCGATGCCTAGACAAGTGTCGGCGCCTACACGGCATTGCCGGGGCTCACACTAAGCCACTGCCAAAATGCACTTGCTGTGCTCAACGCTCAAGAGTACCCAGACGATCCAGAACACATGCAAAATGGCACTCTGGAGCGACGAGAACCGAACATATTTTCGGCAAAAGACAGTCGGGCAAGTCTACACTCAAGCTCGGCCGATTACAAGGTAAAGCATGCACGACTTCAAGCCAAGACGTCACTGCTGCAGAGTCACAAGAAGTTGCCTTAGCAGGGCAACATGCTCATGAGCCACCCCTTCGCCTTGCAGGCTACGCGGCTACGCCGGCTACGCGCTGCAGGACATCCTGATGATTCCTAGCGCATCGGAAACATCTGCAGTGCCCGGTAAGCCAAGCCGCTCTTGCACAGGCCTCCATCTCTTTGGAAGCTCGCAGAGCCTCGTGATGCAACGGCGCTTCTTGCAATAGTAATGAGGTGAACCCTGAAATGCCGTCCCAGGATCTGCTGTAGCGGCCATCACGCGCCACTGGGTGGCCGATGTGGGCCAGATGGCTCCTGCAATGTGTGACGATTCCATTGCCGCAAGCCGGCTGGTCGGATGCCGCTTGCTGGAGGGCTTTGTACTTGTAATTGGCAGCTAACCTTTGGAGAGTGGGTTGCAAACGCGGCTCAGGATGAACTGGATGAACTCCAGTGCACAAATTGAGAAAACCTGCTCTCCTGATTTGGTGTTTTCGACCAGTCCCAAGCTGCACAGCTACAGCCTGAGGATCGAACACTGATGTGAATTCTGCACGAGCCGAGCAGTTGACACAGATTCAGTCAAGCCAAGGGCAGAAGCCGACAGCACATGTCCAATCGCAGTGAAGAGGCAGTGATGGCTTCGCCTTGAAGGTGGCATTGCACCTGAACCTGTCCGCCAGAAGATGCTTATCCTTTAAGGACTTCATCCGAACTTTTATGATAGACTGCCCACCGACCGTGTGTATCGCTGCCCCTTAGCACAAATGATTCTTGGGGATTGTAGGGGGCATCCATGGCCATCTCACATAGGCTTCTATATATAGGAGGCTTCGCAAACAGATCCCCAAGGGGCGCTCTTGGCTTTAGGGCCCGGGGTCCCCGGTCCCCGCCCGCCAATCGCCCGGTCGCCTTCAACTTCGTTAGCGAAGCTTTGCCGAGACCTGCACGGGTCGTTTCGGCATCATCGTCCAGCGCAGCAGAGATCGCGCCTCAGACCGGCCCATGCTTTCTTGACTGCGACAGTCACGGGCCCAGGTCTTCCTTATTACTTCTAACATCTTGTCAAGGTTCGCCGCTTTGGTGGTAGCCATCCATGGCTCACGACGAAGTACTCACGCAGCAGCACTCCTGTTCTCGTGCAGGGGATATGTGCGCATGGCGCCAAGTCTCCGGTCTCGGCCAGGCTGATTTTCGAGACAGAACATCCTCTCGAACGTGCGCGATGTCCTGTGTGTAGCTGCAGCTGGAGATAGCTGTGTGCGCGATAGGTCTTTGCCTGAGCTGTGGGAAGACAGCACTCGACATCGCCTGGCTGCAGCCAACATTGAAAAACCGAACGATGGAGACCTTATAGCCTCCGCAAGTTGCAATTGCTGCCAATCTTCTGCTAGAATCAAGCCGGAACTGGGCACGTCCAGGCGATGGATAAACCCAAAGTCGCGAGTGGCATCGTGGAAGATGGGGTAGTTGCCAGCCTCGAAGATGTATCAGCGCAGTTTTGTCTTGCAAGCGCTCGCATGATGCGGAAGCATTAGATGCGACAGGGATCTAGGCACGGGGCGCTTCTGATGAGCTTGTCTCGCAGCTGAAGCTGTCCATGCCCACCATAAACCTTCTCAAGTTCGAACCGAGGACACCCGCCGAGGACACCCGACACACCTTTCGCCTGTCACTGACTTGCCCTATTGAAAAACTCGATCTCATTGGGCTCACGGAGTCGGCCTCCCAGCCAGCCGGCTTCTCCAGCACGACAGGGTCCGGCCTCGGCTAGGGATGGGCACAGCCATGCCCCCGACACGGAAAACTGCAGCTGAAGCTGCCCTTGCGAGAAGGAAGCTGCATCCGCTTTCTCTGCATTGGCGCGGATGCATGCCTTATGATATCATGGCTGGGCGCGCTTGCTTGAAGCTGTTGAGGGCCCTGCCTGGGCAAGCTTGTGCAGGCGCTGCGGGAGCAGGTTGATGGAGTTCAGGGCCCTCAAGATGCCCAGCAGGTCCTTGTCGCCCGAAGCCAGAACCGAGGCAAAGCGGCAAAGCGGCTCCAAAGCTCGCACAACCGATTTGATTTTCTATTCTGTCGAATTAAAGCGGGCGTGCTCACTCGGTCGACACCTCGGTGTCCGCTGGACCGCCTGACTCAAACAGGGCCGTTGGCACCGTTAAGACAGGTCCCAGGGTGCTGCGACCCAGTGGCCTGGGCCCGGAAACATTTCAAACTCAACAAAAGTTCATGCAACTGAGGTCAAGCCCATGAAGGTTGGGGCGGTGAAAGCACGCGAATTCTGCGGTTGGCTCGTTTGGGAAGTCTGAAATCAGCCTCCAAAGGGCATGACCTAACAAGTCCGGAAGAACGGGAGGCCGATCCATCGGTACGAGAGAAACGTTGACCGGCAAGGGTGCATTCGACATCGAGACGCCAAGTCTTGAGGTCTAATATTATGACTTGAAACACAAACACAACTATACGAAGATGTCCAGCTGGCCGGCCAAACTCCAGGAGGCACACAACCGCCAGGGGCACAACTATGTAAACAAGAGTATCGAAGATGAGATGCATCTTGTTCTGCAGTTTGGGCTTCTCGAGCTCGGGTCGAGACTTGCCAAGAAGCTCCAAACTCGGCCGGCCAAGGCACGGACTAGCATGTATGAATGCAGCTCAGCTGTACATTCCTGTACACTGTCGCGCCGCCGTTGGAGGCCGACCAAAAAGACTGGTCGGGACGACTGAACAGCGCAAGCACAATGAGTGCAGCAGAATTTCGGCCAACTCTGCGAGTAAGGATTAGATTAGATTCATCTTTGAGCGTCACATCGCACACGCCGTGCATATTTAGGCCTGGGAAACCTGCACCGTGTGTCTTAATTATCACAACATCGAGGCGCTTGTCAGCCCCTTTGGTTGTGGTAATTCATTCGACCGCACCACATTCGAAGTCAAAATGCTGGCGATAAGTTCAGCCTCTACTCATTCTCCGCGGACGAACTAGTCAACTCCGTAATGCATGTCTTTTTTCTTTCCTTCCATCTCCCTTTCACTTTCAGATTTTCCATGCGCATTTTCGTGCTGTAAAAGTCGACAAAAAACTCCCAAACCTGGAATCACCGACTCAACGGCACCCTACTGGTCTAACAAGCATCCAAGCATACGGCATGCAGTGCCCTCCCTTGCCTCCGAAATGTAAAGGGGCTTCAAGTGGGTACTGGGCATGACATACGCTGCGCGCTTGTGTATCTGCGTGTATACTGTTTTCATGTGCTTATGCATACAGGTGAGAGAGTGTGTGTGTGTGTACATATGCATACAGGCCACTGTGTACATGTATGTGTATGTGCATGTGCACGTGCAGGTGCAGGTGAAACGTATGTATGTATGCCCCATACTGCCATACTTCCACGTATAAAGTCGTGATGCAATCGCAAATGCGGAAAAGCGGTGCTTGTACGCAGAACATGCTGTTTCGTAGCAGGTTTGATGAGTGTCAGGTCTGACTCTGCCCGGAGATGCCACGAATACGCAGTGGCATGATGACGCGTTGTTGGGCATTTCCAGCCTGGTCACGTTACGAATTTTTCCCCGAATTGGTGAGAGATGTTGAAACACTACAGCACCTCAGCATTGGGCGCCCGAAGCCTTCGTGAACTGTCTGGTTCAGCCCTTGTTCTCGCATTTCGTTCTTGCTGTCACTCTTGGCACGTAGCAGAATGGCACAGTGATCACGGCTATCTTCGCGTTTCCTGTCGAAGTATGCAAGTCGGTCTTCACTCATGCCAACTCCCTCATCAATACATGTCGTTGTGCTTCGTGACCCCTCTTCATTGTGATTGTTGTGATCTTCATCCTGGGGTGCAGTCTCTCGGAGCCAGGAGAGCCAGGCGGCATCATAAGCTTGGCGTTCAATTCTCCGGAAGCGGTTCCGGAAATCTCTGCAAAGGCTGTGTGCAGTTGCAGTCACGGGACTCACGGGATTCTGGTCGTGAGTTTGGGGCTCGCCTGTGATGCTTTGGCAAAGTTCAGCCCACTTCCGTCAAGTCGGTGATAAGATGGTGAGCTCACGTTGGCATTTTGCTACGGATACTACAAAGCGTCTAGTCTGCAGGGAGCTGCCTTCAGTCGGGAGTGACTTGCATTCTTTACAAGTGGCTACAGAAGGGAAGCTGCATGAAGTCGCGAGTGACTGTAACCGCAAGGGAAATGAAAAAGTTGCCGGCTCTTGGCAAAACTTTGGCAAAGTCAGCCGTGCAACTTTCTGTAGCTTCACAGACCAGCTGCTCTCCAGAGAGCAGGCCTCTGAGACAGATTTAACCCCTCACCAGCCCTTGCCTCACCGAGCCGTGTAGCATGCGTTCGGGCCTAATCAGGCCCGATCTTCGGCCCGGCCCTGCTCTGCATCTGGGACGTCCAAGTCCAAGCCATCCCCGTGACTTTCATCGCTTGCCGAGGGCAGCGCAGTTGGAGCGCAACAAGCCAAAAGCAAGAAGAGGTATGGCAAGCTGATCGCAGCCAGCGCACTGGCGTTTACCACGGCGACAAGACCAACTAAGTCGTCGGCTGAGGTCGTGTTCAGCGACTGCCATGTGTAGTAGAAGATGAACAGCAACGAGAGAGTGCTCAAGATTGCGGCAGACAAGAAGTGAGAGCGGTCTGAAAGGCCGGTCAAACAAAGGCTCCAGGCAAGCAGGAACACAAAACCGACCAACCAGCCGATGCCCACTGCTGCTAAAGCTGAAGCCGCAGAGCTGCATCGCCCTTTCTCACGGAGTAGCATACGACAAACCAAGGAAGCAGTACCCAGAGTGATGATGATCAGCGCCAAAAGGTACATGTGCTGATCCACAGCTAGGCTGGCGGAGCTCACTCCCCAAAAGGAGCCCACGCACAGAGTCATCACTGCGAGGCAGATGTAGTTCCTTGGATACCTCAGCAGTTTCAAGCTGCTTTTCGCCCCCACGTTGCAGTGTGGCAGCGCACACCTGGAATCACCATTTTAACATGGTGCCAGTGATTTGTCTAGTGTTCACAGTCTGAATGGTCTCCAACATGCTCACTTTCGAACAAAACTCAAGCTTGTAGAATTCGGACACTGTAGCCCGGCTTAGATTTACAGTATCATGGACACCCTCGGGTGTGACGAACTCCACTAAAAGGCATGTGAACGAGAACATGCATTCCTGATCTTTTTTCCAGCGGAAATTTCATCGTCTAGTCCTCACTCGGCCCTCGAGAACCCTTCCGTCTTGGTGCCCTCTTGTGACAGACATGGCACGGACGGGCTTCCGGTGTTCTTACTACCAGCTGCACTCTCCCACAGCAACATTTTTACTTCCAGACACAATTTCGGCGGCTAAGTTAGAGTTCGGGCATATACAAAATTTGGAGTCTATCAAGAGCAAGTCGCTGGCTTCTGACCCTCCAGAGGAGCCACATGAGGAGCGTTGTGACTATGCAGAGGCTGTAGTACTCACCCAGCAGAAGTGCGGAGCCACGCGTAGGAAGTGGTAGCACCTGCCATTCCTACTTGCATAAGACAGTGATCCTGTACGAGGCTTCATGCATACGAAACCCCTCAGCCCTAGCCGATCGGGCAAGCTACGAACTCAGCTGAAAGAACAGACTGCAGTGCCAAAATACCATACAGCTGAAGTGATCCTAAACTTCCTAAACATGCGATTGTGCGGTGATAGAAATCAATCTACCAAAAGGCCGCTGTCTTCATGCCCCATCGCAATGGAAGATTTCAGAAGTGTTGCAACAGCAGGCCTTAGCGATGCGGCGGTTGTCGCCATCATCGACATTCGGCACCTCAGGCGGCACAAGACTCAAAGGACGGCAGGACAAAATGAGATGTTTACTAGCGGTTTGCTGGGCAGAAGACAACAGCTGCCATCTCATAGCTTATTGCCCTGTCTGTGCTGCTCATTCCGAGGATAGTGCAGCCGGAGGCAGGAGGCACTGCCCATGAGACCCCGGCAGCGACCGAAGCAAACGTTTACATGCCAGCAGAGTGCAAGGGGAGCATTGATGGACGGCTTGGGAGAGCCGAGGCGCCTGGTTCTTTACAGCGGCGTGGACCAGGAGTGCTGTTACCAAGCACATGCTCAGCTGCAACGCACAAAGAGCAAAGAGCTTCGCGAGAAAGTCGCGCTGAACATACAGCCTTCGCAGCCGCAACTTGTGCAGGGATGCAGAACGCGGCTGCCGCGCAACAAAGCTTATGACAAAGACCAGCTCAACAAATGCTGGGGCAAAACCCGCAATGAACTTTTGACTCACTCGAACCACCAACAGCGGCACAACTTTCGACCCGCGGCGGAAGTTTGCGCTCCACAGCAGAACGCTGCCCAACAGCGCCTTCAACGGGCGCCTCCTGAATGGGAGTCTCGGGAAAGCAATAATATAGCATAATGACATGAGAGCTGCAAAGACACTAGGTCGACATGAAACTCCTGGCATCTCCTGGCCTCGTCCTGTGGCCTTCGTGTCGCATCAGCATCTTCGGGCAGCTGCCTCGAGACTCGTTGTATGAGGACTCAAGACACAGTCTACTCGGCCAAGCATTTGGCATTCGGGTGCTGGCAAGAGGCGGTTCCAGCATGTTGCCGACACAACAGCCAAGACTGGTGGAAAATGGTCACGAGAGCAAAAACTTGAGGGAAGTCGCACAAATTGGAACGTGCACCATGTTGCAAGATCAGAAGCTTCTCGACACGCCTCAAAAGCAAGAATCCTGCACTGTAGCGAGGACATGCTACCTGCAGAAACAACTGTGATCCAGACGACTAGATTAGGGTGAGAGTCTGAGAGGGTTGCCTTTCAGGAGTGCTCCCTCTGGTCTTGGCGCCTGTATAACTGTATAACTGTGTCTACAGATCATTTACAGCCCGACGCACCTGCGAACTTCTCGAACAGCCTTGCCTTCAGAAGCCTGCACTTTTTTTCTTCATGCGCTGGGCCCAAGTAGCCAGTCGGAATGTAGCTGGGGCCGGCCGAGCCGGCCGTATGTCAGGATGATCGAGGACTAGTAACTAGTGCCTGCTGCTGCGCATGCAAGGATGTCAAATACCAAAATCTTCCCCATGGATCGTTGGCACGCATCTCATTCTGGTTGATTTGTGGCACGCCCGCACTCCAAATGCCACAGGTGCTGGTTGGCTTCGTGATTTCCACCTCGCTCGAGGTGGATGCGGCGCATGTTGCGACTCCAAGCTGCCCTCGACAGGGACGGGATGTCTCTATCGCCCGGTAGAGTTGTAGCAAGTGCGAGCCGCTAGCAGATGAAGACGCGGTGGTTTGCCGATGGCTTCATGGCCAAGCAGATCAAGCAGCCTAATGAAGCTTTCTGATGCCAGGCCAGGCCAGTCACGGCTGGGACCGCCCGCCATTGCTCAATTCATGATTAAGGTCAGCTTATGCGAAAAGCACTGAAAAGCCAGGAAATCCTTATGTATTTACAGATGTGGAGATGCCTCTTGCGAACATCCTATGGACGAGCGTCCCAAGCCACAAGGCGGCTAACATTAAGTCACATCTTCGAGAACTTGGTAACAGGACTACTGAGTTTGATATCATGGCAGAGCTGCAGGGCCCCCTCCTGCCAATCCTTGTCGGCCGCGTATCCGACTTGCATCCTTACGGGCAACCGTGAGAATGCCATGACAAACCTCTTTCAATGTCCTGGTCCTTCCTCTTGCTACATCTCATTTTCCGGGATTCGCTCCAAGCTTCGACAACAGTCGTCGCTCAGCCTCTTCGGCTATTGCCCAAAAAAGTTCTTGACCTGAGCTGCAGTTCTCGCTATCTCTCTCTCTCTCTCTCTCGCTCGTTCCCTGTCTCTCTCTCTCTCTCTCTCTTCTTCCCCGGAGCATGAGGGGTGTTCGAAGCCCCCCGGCCGCAAGGGCCCCCCGATGTTTATTGGGGGCTTTGGAGGAGTGTGAAAAGATGGCTGTTTTCCTTGTTTGGTGCAGTTGCGTAATTTAATACGAATGTCAGAACAAGGGTCCACAATGCAATGTTTATGACACACGGCAAGCACTCTCACGTCTCTCTCTCTCTCTCTCTCCCTCCCTTTGCTTTGCTTTGCTCTGGGGCAAGGAGAAAGGGCAGTCCCCTTCCCCCTCTCTCTCTCTGACGTGCCATCCCCTACGGTCTCGCTACGCAAGGGAACACAATGGCAGGCTGGACTATATGAGGCATAGCTGCAACTATCGGCACCCATCAAAAGAACACTACGTTCATCAAAGTACTGAGTCGCTCGACGCACCGTGCGGCATGCCGTGCATGCAGTCAAAGTGCCGAGGTTCAGCGCAGCTCCCGCCGCAGCAACGACTCGAAGCTCCTGACTAAGATAGGCCAAGATGAAGGATCGGATCTAAGTATCGAGCCAGTTCAAGGTAAATCTTGCTCAAGCTACGTGCTCAATGTCTGCTGCAACCCGCGGCGCTCATTACCGCTGTTGGGCTCCTCGAGAGTGCACTTCTTGTGGCAATGCATCACATGCTTCTCCAGTTGGTGAGTAATAGCAGGACCAAAGATTCCGAGGTTGGCCTCAGTTCTCAGCGAGACAAGATGTGAGCGCAGGAGCAGGCCGTTCTCTGCCTCTGCCCCTAAGTATCCAGAACACCTTGGGGCCTGCAATCTCAATACACGCTCTTCAGCCACAGCACTGCAGCCCAGGCAAAAGATGTGACCTGCCACGAGCATAAGGCTGCCAGCAAACGCTTTGGCAGCGTTCGGCAGCCGACTATCAGGATCCAGAGCACATATTGGGCAGAGTCTGCAGGATGTATGCCTGCACTAGCCCTCCTGGCCTCTGCTGCACTCAGAGGCCCCTGTGCTGCACGGGCAAGCGCCTCTGCGGCCCGTGGGGTCCGGCAGCCTAGAGCGAAATGGATTAAGGCACCGCATCGGCAGTAGCCCCCCTCGCATCATGCAATGATGCGACCACATGAAGTACATGACAGGACATGGCCCGGAATGGAAAGAACGCAGCACGTGCGGTTCTGCCGGTGGGGACAAACTACAGACCAAGGAACCCAGCTTGGCCAAAGCCCACGGGAAAAAGGTCGGAGACCACAGCGAATTCATTGGATCAAGACCTCGTGTGAGCACCCCAAGAGACACAAAGCATTGAGAAAAACCTGGCTGCTGCACAGGTTTGCATGCTCGTGGCCGTGCCCACGGGCACAGGCGACAAATCGAACCCTTACGCCAAGACGCACAGCAAGAGCCCCAGCACTTGCTGCCATGCATGGGCACCAGCCGCGCAGATGAAGGACCCAAAGCCTCGAGCTTGAATTCAATGGAGTTCTTAATGGATGCTGCTGGGGATGGATTACGCGGATGCGCCTTGTAACAGTCGCCCTTATCTTCGGATAGGCAGTGCGCAGGTGCAAGCGAGGGAGTGGTGAGAAAGCGTCGAGTTCGCTTCACACTTCAACTACATTTTATTTAGACGGTATAGACACCTGTAAACCATAGTTGTAGTAGCTATGGGGTACCGGGCACCGGGTACAGGCTACAGTCCAAGGAGCTCATCTCATCTGGGGTCAAGGTGTCCTTGAACATGCAGAGAATCCACTGTAGCGACGTTGGCCACTGCTCGCTCTTGGCACAAGCAGCGACGGCAGCGTTGCAGCCTGAGAAAGCGAAGAATCCAGAGTGGAAGACCGAAAGATTGCTGCAGAGCGAGCGAACAGCGAGTGGCCTTGGGCTCGAGGGCTCATCCTTCTGGAAGGCATCAGCCCTAACAGCCTTAGCTTTGAGCTGGAGATTTTTACGGAAATTCCCGTCTTAACCGGCCGGGCGACTTGCAGGCTCCTTCCCAATGGAGCCCTTTCTCGTGCGCGCTCACTCCCCAATCGTGGTGAGTCCTTGCACATTGCAGCTTCAAGGGAGTCTTGGAATCTCTGCGTCTCCGCGCTTGCTTCGGCTCAGGCAAGGCTCGCCGCAGGCCGCAGGCCCGCGCGTTGGGCAGCTGCCAAAGCAGCCAGAGATCGGTGCCAGGTTTGGGTCTGCGCGGCCATGGCAACGGTCAATCTGCGCATGGCCTCAAATGCACCAATCACCAATGCATCCGTGCCCTGTTATGCCACTGACTGCCACTGTACTCTCAGCGATGTGTCCGAGGCACCACCCGCCAGCTATTCGCTTGGTCGGCTCTGCTGGCGGCAAGGCGGATCAAAAGATCGCAGGCCTCAAGGTACCGGAGGCTCTTTCCCGGTATCAATCTTCTGCAGAGCGTGCCTCGATCCAGTGGGAAGCCTCCTCGCCATACGCGGCAGAAGACACTCAAGACTGCAGGCAGCAGTGAAACACCGCCTTGCGCACCCTCCTGCAGGCCCTCTGCGCTGGCCGCAAACTCTTCAGCATGGCCCTGTGCTAGCCAGTGTCACACTTCGAAGTCTCACTGCGTGCCACACGACTCCCCCAACACCGTCGAAGGCAAGCCGCCGCACGAAACTCCAGCACTTGTAACCAAAGGCTGGGCTTAGATCGCAGCGTGCCTTATCACAACACGACTTGCTAAGGCACAATGAATGCTCTCGAACGGCATGATAAAACACTGACAGCTGCAGAGTGAAGCTCCGCAGGTAACTATTCCAAAATGCTCTTACAAGTATGTGCTCTAATCTACCTGATTTCGGCTAAGCTGCCGGGGTCGAAGGTGGAGAGCATCAGATGCGGTCTCAGGGCCTGGTCGGCACTTTAGTGAGTTAAGCGGATACAGCCGGAAGATTTGGGCTGAGGTCCGAGAAATCAATAACCTCCTTAACCTCTCTAGACATCAAGCAGCAGGAGTGCCGAGAGCATGTGGAAGCATGATTTTTGCGCAAGCGCGCCCTAGCCGTCGGTCGCCCCGCCGCATTGAAATAAAAGGCTGGCTCGACTGCTTCCAGAGTTCTACTCTGTCAGTGAAAATCTGCACCTGACCCGCATCCATCTTGGCAGTTTGCACAGAATCGGCATACTTGTCACCACTCCAGCGAAGTTATTGACTGTATTCAAAGCTGGCAAGACGTAGCGATTTCACAGGGCATCGCGATCAGACCAAGCAGGGCATTGTCCGCGGAGTTTCGGACACCCGGCCAGACGGACACTCGTCAGCTCACTATCAGCGGCGCAGCGGAGGTTTGGGCGTGAAGAACTGCTTGAGCTTTCGCAAGGGTGCCTCCAGCCTCATTTCCGACACAAGGTGAAGATCGCAGGTCAGAAAAGGTCGAAGAAGGCCAGCAAAGCTGACTTGGCTTCCGCCGAGCGTCGCAAGCTCTTCATCCTCGATCCTCGTAATGCACGACATGCGATCTCGAACACGCATTCATGTTGGCACATGTCAACATCATTTCTAGCCTCATGACAACACCTCACACGAAGTTTGCAGCTTGCCAGCTTGGTTGGGCTCCCGTTAGCTCAAGCCAGGGCACGCTTTCTCCGTAACTCGCAGCTCTTCGCGGACGAATTTCTGGCAAGTCAAAACTGTTAGGTTTAAGCTTAATTTGAGATGTGCCGTAGGGAGAGCCTTCATCTATAAGATGCTCGCGATGGGCTACTGACTGCTGACGCAAAACCACTCCTCACCTCCGTCATCTTCTCAAGTCGCCGAGCGGCTTCCGCAATCTCCTTCCTGGATGGGTCGTTGTGAGCCGTTTGTTCAACCATGCCATGGCTAGTGCACAAAATGCGAGAGCAAGACAAGGCATCCATAAACCATGAACGGATTTTGGCTAGCTCCAGCTAATTTCCAAGCGTCTCTTCCACGTCCACCTTCGAGATTGTTTTACGAGCAAGGCGCGTCAGCTGCCTCATTTCGGCGAATGGTAGAAGAGCATCGAAAACCCTCCCCCGCCCCCGAGGCCCGGGGTCTTAGGTCCCTGAAACTCGGCTCAGCGACTCTTCAGCTCGCAACTCTGCCTGCTCAATGAGCCGTTCAGCGTACTGCCTCGTGTGCTCAGCAGGCGACTCTGACCGCGACATCTTGTGCAAGACAGGCTATCACAGCAAGCAGAGTCCACTGCTTGCGAGTTGCGTGCGAAGTTTGGATGGGTCACCCTCAACAGGACAGGAGTTGTCTGTGGCCTGGCACTATGGCACGCATGCTTTCAGCCACATGAAACAAGAGATGTGGCATCAAAGAAAAAGGGCACGGCACAAGAAGCTCATGCGAATGTCTGCAGTCTGGGCCTTCCAGAACTTGTCAAAGGGTACTTTTGCCTTTGCCGTTGCTTCCCTGACCCTCTCCATGATCCTTTGTCACGACGCCACAATCCGCAGCCGGCTGTGCAGAAACAAAAAGCCACTTCCGAGAAACCTGATGCCTGGCCATGCCTAGCCCCCATCCCAGCCGAGAGGCTGCGGCGGCACCGTCTTTGCACGTGTGTAGAGCGTGCCACCGCCATATCCAGCCCATGCGTCGTTCCTTGAGCCGGTCCGACTCTTGTTAAACGAAAAACCGTCCTGTCTAATTCCAGTGCCAGTAGCAGCACAAGCACTAGCAGCGGCAGAACTAGCAGCAGCACCTCCACTACTTCCACTGCGGGACTGCGGGTGAAAAGAGCACTGCCACAGACACTGCGACTGTGACTGCTACTGCTGCTGCCATTTCTACTCCCACCACCACCACCACCCACCCACCCCACCCACCCCACCCACCCCACCCACCCCACCCACCCCACCCACCCCACCCACCCCACCCACCCCACCCACCCCACCCACCCCACCCACCCCACCCACCCCAACCACCCCACCCACCCACCCCCACAACCACCCAACCACCCAACCACCACCACCACCACCACCACCACCACCACCACCCACCACCATCGCTGGACAGTCGCTTCCAGGCCAGTGGTAGTGCGGGGGCTGGTGCTGGTAGTGGTACTGGTAGTAGTAGTGCTGGTGCTGGCGTTGGCACTGGCAGCTCTTGTGCTGGTGCAGGTAAGGTGGTAGTGCTGGTTCTGGCACAGGTAGGGCAGGAGTGGCAGCGGTAGTGGTGTCTTGTGTCTCTCACCCAGCGCACTTCAAGCAGCGCCGCAGGGCAACGAGGGTTGAACTATGAAACGACAATGCGGCAACTAGAAGTTCCAGGGCATTCAGCATCAGGGTAGGAAGCAGTACCGAGCCCAGCCAAAGAGTGCAGTAGCAGAAGAAGCAGCAGACCAGTAGCTGCACAGCGACAGAGTAGGAGTAGTAGTCGGTGTCGTCGTAGCAGTAGCCGTCGTCGCAGTCGTCGTCGTAGCAGCAGTCGTCGCAGTCGCAGTCGTCGTCGTCGCAGCAGCAGTCGTGGTAGTCGTCGTAGTCGTAGTAGTCGTAGTAGTCGTAGTAGTAGTAGTAGTAGTAGTAGTAGTAGTAGTAGTAGTAGTAGTAGTAGTACTAGCAGTACTAGTAGTAGTACTAGTACTAGTACTAGTACTAGTACTAGTACTAGTACTAGTACTAGTACTAGCAGTAGTAGTAGTAGTAGTAGTAGTAGTAGTAGTAGTAGTAGTAGTAGTAGTAGTAGTAGTAGTAGTGGTAGTAGTAGTAGTAGCAGCAGCAGCAGTAGAAGCAGCAGCAGCAGCATTCGTCGCAGCAGCAGTGCCGGTAGCAGCAGCAGCAGCAGCAGCAGCTGCAGCAGCAGCAGCAGCTGCAGCAGCAGCAGCAGCAGAAGTAGCAGTCGTAGCAGCAGCGACAGTCGTCGTCGTCGTGGTGGTGGTAGTCGCGGTGAGGACAGATTGTCTGCCGTGCCGCGACAGATTTCCGAGCACGCTGCACAGCTCACATGCAGGCCCTCTTCAGACAGGGAGCTGACCCCTGTAGTAGATTAGGACCTTAAGGTCTGCAGAAACACACGTGGGAGCAGGTTGTCGCAAGCTAGAAGCTCTGTCACAAGTCCCAGCTTTGCTGTGAAGTAGCAAAGCCAAGCTCGGGGTCGTCCTCGTCGCCGTGGTCCAAGACATACCAATCATCCTAAGGGTGTGTGGAAGGCGCACTATGACAATGGCATAGCCTGGGTCTAGTCCAACCTGGTAGTGCAAGTACTCGTTTCCATGATTCTCCAACTTGCCCGCCGGCTTCGTTTGGACAAAGCCTGGAACGGTCTGGGTATGGCTCGCGCTCGCAACAGCCGGCAGAACGCGGGCATGGCAACGCAACCGCAAGCTTGGACCGCTAACCTGCTAACTCAAGTGAAGTCTGCAGTGTCCGAGGAACTCTGGACAGTCGATCGAGAGATGAACTCGCCGTCCACCTCGTTAATGCGCCTGAGATTTCCACGCACGTGCGGAAAGACTAGGTCTACTTAGTTACCTAGTTCTAGGTCGGCCGATCTGAGTGCACAACCAGTTAATTTTCCCGACCAGTCGACCGGGTGTGTTTTCCTTTGGCGCCATTCCTGCTGCATCTTGTGCCCTTGGAAACACGGAAAGCAGATGCAAGCACAAGGTCCTTCGAAGAAGTGAACTTGACAGTCGAAGGTGTCGAACAAGGGGTTCAAGCCTCGAGGATGACAGCAGCTGACACCCAGGTTGCCCTTTCTGTTTCTTGAGGCTACTAGCGGCTTCGCTTTTTCGCTTCTTCGCTTCGCTTCTGGGCTCGGGCCCTGGCCGGCGGTAATGTACCATCGTCCGGTCATCTTCGCAACGTCGAAATCCTCCTGCATGACGGTACAGTAGCAGGCAAACTTAGACTCGGCGGCTCAACGACTACCATTTCAAAACCAGATGGCCGACACCGACTCAGCCGGCGGTTCCGGATATCCTGAGCAACATCGAACAGACTTGAGCCGTCAAGGTCTGCCCTCTTCGCAGCTGAGTGGGCCACGCCCTTTCACCGGCTCCCAGTTGGAGTCTCCCGGAACAGGGCCTTTGTCCGGACGCTGTGGGACGCCTCACAGCCCAAGATTTGTGGAAAGACCCCCCGGAGCCAAAGCATGCATTGAATTGCCTTGTTACTAACAGGGGCCTTGTTAGTCATTGAAATGGCCTGCGCCGCCAAGGTACATTTCTTCGCACTCAGAGCACAGGCATTGAATTGCACGACCACGTCGTTTTCGAAATTGTTGCCGCAGTTTATCCTCGGCTAAAGCGGAAACAAGACATCAAGACACATCACATCACATCGCATCTGGAAGAGGTCGTAGTCTCTCACACAGTCTCCAGTCATGCTTCTGACAGCTGGACTCGTCCGGGCGCCCGGAACAGGCGATGACGCAGGTCCTGGGCAAAAGCAAGGTGGGGGTGCGAGGCAGTTCGCGCCGCCTGGACTTCCTGAAACTCAGCTCCAGGCAGGTCGGCGGCGCAGCTGGGGTTCAAGATGCACTTCGCCAAAGGAAGCCTGAGAAACTGAAAGGTGCTCCCTTCTTTCCTTGCTTGAGCGGCCCTATAGGGCCCTGGGCCTAGTCCTATCTGCCGGCATTGCCTGAAGCGCATGCTGGGGAAGTGGCTGGCACTTGCTCAGCAAACAGGGTGCCACAGCCGCAAGGTTATCTGCAGCCACGGCCAGCCCAGGCCTGCCACAAGATTTCAAGGCCCGATCTATCTTGCCAGCTGATCCGGATGGAACCTCAAAAAGCAAAGAGTCATGGCAACAAGCATGGAAGTTGCCAGAGAGATCAGCGTGGAAGGCTCCACCTCACACGATTGAATGGAGTCCCGCGAAGCGATTATGGCGAAGCCATGCAAAGCCGAGCCACGTTGAACGGGGAAGATGGCCCGGCCGGCCGGAGGGATGAAGCGAACGAATCTGCCGTGCCAGTCCTGTGAAAACATTCCATCCGAAGCCTCTTCTGATGCTGAAGGCGCTATGACACAAGTGCACGACACCGCACGAGACCGGTCCTGCTCTTCGCAGGCTCGACAGGCCTAGAATGCCTAGAGGACGAGGACCAGCCACTGAAACCAACCTGGCCAGATGCTTGTGCCTGCGTGTGACAATCCCAGAGCTATGTCAGGATGGGCTGGGCGCCGGGACTGGCACGACAGCGACGGCAGAGAGGAGCAGAAGGCCTTGAGGTAGCAATGCTCCCACACAAGGTGAAGTGTCCCGGGCGGCCTAGAAGGCCAGCGCAAGACGAACGGCGCGGCTGCAAGCTTTTGGCCATGGCGACAGATGGCAGAAAGTAACAAGGAGCTTCCTGATGACCCGAACTGTGGCTCGCAGAATCTGCAAGGCAAACATGCAAAACTCTTGACGAGCCTTGGATGAGTTTGAGGGTCGTAAGAGATTACAAAAACGACAAGCCGCACGTCGTTGGCAGCGGTGACAAGCTTGGCCAAACAGCTGACATGCGCGATGCAAGTTCGGCAACATCCGATCCAACCCTTGCATCTCACCGCCGTGGTCAGCCTGCGTCACAAGTTCGTGCAACCATCCCAACATGCCTGATGCTTGGCATTTTCGAGCAGCATCAGCCTCGCCTGCCATGCACCTGAACGCAACCCTTGCCGGTTGACAAGGGCGGGACTCCCCCCAGGGCTTCCCAAGCGCGCCTCCGCTGGTCACGGCGAGCTGCGCCGAGGCCAGACCAGCTTCATCAGGTGCCTGCAACATGCAGAAGGATTCTGACGAGCAGCCTGGTGTGCGTTTGAGTGGCCTCATTCTTGGCAGGAGCGGCAAACAGCCGAACCTAAGATTCTTCCAAGCAAAACAGCGCTGCTTGCACGAATCTTGCTGCGAGCAGCAGCGAATTGCCATGGTCCAGCGCGCTCGAAGGCGGAAGCAGCCGAGTTGAAGGAAATGCCTGCCAGGTTCGCATCGTCGGAGAAGCTTCCACGAACGTCACAAACCAAGCGACGTCCCTCTCTTGGATTTCTGATCTTTCGCGAACCCCGCCCCTCCCCCGACCCCCAACTTCCTGTGAACTCGTGCCCGGTTATATAATCCTTTATCGTCGACGAGTGCAGTTACCGGTATGCCGTGGCATGCCGACCAACAGATCTAGGATCTAGAGACACAGTATGCATGCCAAGAGGCGGTCGGCGTAACCCTTGAGCCGCTGGCACACAACCAGTGCCTGTCCACACTTGGCACTGCTTCCACTGCTCTAAGCCCTGCTAGCTCCGTGCCTGCGCCCACGCTCCTGCTGCTGAGCAGGCCTTAGGAACGCGGTGTGACATGGAACTCAACTACCCAGTCCACAAGCCGTCCATTCAACAGCTTGGCAGGAAGCGCCTGAATCATGCCCAAATCCGAGCCGCGGCAGTGAACGATGACGCCGATGCAAGGTCACTGCGACATCTCCACGCGAACTGCCAAAATAATGAACTCTCGCTCGCTCGCTCTCGCCCTCGCCCTGTCCCTCTCTTTCTTTCGCCAGGTCTTTCGGATAGGGTTGCCCCCCCTCTGTCCCCCTCTCTCTCTCTCTCTTTCTTTCTTTCTTTCGCCAGGCTGGGAGGCGAACCCCCGCCCTTGGGGGCCGCCCGATGTTGGCGGTACGCACGGTATTACGTGCGGCAGGCTAAAGTTACGACACCCCGAACCGAAGACAACTGAAGCTGAGCAGTTGGAGTATATAAACATTGTGTTCGGGTGTGTTCGTAGTTGGCGAGTCGCCCGGGCAGTTATTCTGCTTCCGCAATGCCTTCCCGGACTATCAGCAGGACCTGGATGCCGTAAGTCTACATTATCAGTTCTCACCCTTGGGATTGCACTGCAATGGGCTGCACTCGCTGAGGTCTACATGGCTCAACTTGGGGCTCATTCAATGATTGCAGTCAGGTTCAGTACCATGTGTCAGACGGGTCCCCACTAGTGAGCCTGTGGACGGTTTTTTATGGACTGTTCGCCCCGATAACGACGGTAGCAACACTTGGCCTGAGGGTCTTGTGCATCATCATAGGACGGGCGAGGTCCCTAGTAGAAACACTAACAGTCTCGACTCTACACTCTGAGTGCCGACGCCCCTGGGTGCAGAAACACATGGTGCCTGAGGAGGCCTATGTAAATAGTAAATCACAAGACTGGGGTCATTAGTCGCTACTGTCAGATTCAGGTGAGCTTGCCGGCGTTGGTTTGTCAGTGGGGCTCGAAGTCAGGCGGCGTCTCCCCGTCGGCAGTGCGTAGTCCGCCATGGCTTCAAGTTCGTCTTCTTCTCTGGCTGCTCCGGCTTGCGTTGCAGACCCCGCAGCTTGTTGCGCTTCCATCTCTTGGTACGTGACCGCCCCTAAGTCTTGTGTATGGGTCTCCGCTTCTTGCCAGTGGGCCGCCAGCAGCAGCGTGGCTTGGTCGTCGCTGTCGTCGTGAGCTTGCTCTTGGGCTGCCTGGCCCGCCTCGAACGTCACCCGGATCTTCATGGTCTAGTTGTGTGGGACCTGTCGCCCCACCTGTAGTCGGCCACTCTTCTTGTCCAGGGGGGACTTCTTCTTGGCTTTCTTGGGCCAGGATCCCCCCTCCATTGTACCAGCGAAGGACTTCTATCAGCGCTCTGCCGCAAAGCTGGTATGCCTCCCCTTGCAGAAAGCCCCGAACTGCGGCCAGGTTTTGCGTTGCTTGCTCCATGGTGATGGCGTGGGTGAAGAAAGGTCTGTCTTCTTCCGCCCCGCCACTGTTGAGCTGGATGACATCCGCCCCATGCGTTGTAGCGGGTGGCCAGGTGTCCTCCCCTTCAGCAACCGTGGCCAATCGGGAGCCCACGAGCAGGTCGTTGTAGTGCTCCGCGAGGCCCGCGATCCCCATGGCTTCAACCCTACTGTACACGTTGTTGACTATGTGGTGGACGCCCCGTGCTGCTGCTAGTCTGGTACTTGTGTGCGTGTGGAACCTGGTGCTGCATCCATGGCTGTGGTCACCAGGTAAAGCGTTCTGGCAAGCTGCTGCAGCACCATGTCCTGAGTCAGGTGAGTGTTTGCCTCCACGGTGCTCAGGGACAGGAGGTTGGCTGCGGCTTCTCTGAACAGGGAGTTGCTGCCCCGAGGTTTTTTGGTGGGGGATCCCTCTGCACTACTGCATGCAGTTCTTGCCCTGTTGTTCTGTCTCCACGTGGTAAGCATGCTCAGCAGGATAACGACGTGGTATGTGACTGCATGCACTTCACCTCCTGCCGTTTCATACAACAAACTGCGGAGCGTATCTATCACGTTGTCTAGGGTAGGCTCTTCTTCTGCGGTGGGGTTCTCTTTCTTTCTTTCTCCGGGCCTGAGGGCGAGCCCCCGCGGGAGCCGCCCGTTTGTTGGTTGTGTGCATGTGTGTTACATGCTGGAACAGCAAGCACTCCTCGGCGACATCGTGTATTATGCCCCGAACAGTCCGTACGAAGTGCCCCGAAATAACCGTACTATACGACGTCCAGTATGTCGCCCATTGCCATCTGTACGGTGTGGGTTTTCCACTCGCCCATGGTGGGCTGGCATGTTGAGGAGGCTGTCTACGAGTGGGCCTGGCATGATCACAACAGGTTCAGCGAGCTACCATATAGGTTCTCTCTCTCTCTCTTTCTCTCTCTCTCTCTCTCGCTCAATCCCCGCCAGTCAGGAAACTGTTTCGAAACGTATTTCTGCCATCTCCTGCCTCAGCCAGTGCATGCTGCCACTGCGAACGCAGCAGCGGTCTCCGAGC
This sequence comes from Symbiodinium sp. CCMP2592, assembly GCA_905221615.1. Lineage (NCBI taxonomy): Eukaryota > Dinophyceae > Suessiales > Symbiodiniaceae > Symbiodinium > Symbiodinium sp. CCMP2592. The sequence continues at coordinate 415,290 of CAJNDT010004257.1, read as the reverse complement.
GACTGCATCCAAGGTCCTGTGTCGGGACGTTTGCCAGATTTTGCGGAGAGAGCCCATCCTACCGGAGCTCAGTGTTTAATTACTAGGTGCTGCCAAGCAACACACCCTGCAAGGACAGCTCTCGGAATAGGGCGACCGTCTTGCGCCAGTCTTCCTGCCCAGAAGCCAAAATAGGGTGTAGTGTTCTGCTAACCTCGCCAGCTGGTTGAACTGCTGGCTAACTCCAGCGGCCCCATCTCAAAGTGCGCTTTGAAGTCCCCCTCCCTTGCCCGCAGGGCAGTATCGGATTTCCAGCGTGCCTGTGCCAGGCTGCTGAGCACCACATGGGCATGGATTGTGTTGCACTGCACCTCAGCAACGACAAGCCTGGCGTCTTTGAGGCGAAAGACGAGCCTGAGGCTAATGCTCCCAGCAGTGGCAGAGTTTGTAGATGGTGCACTGCAAGCTGCCACCGCCGCCTGACGGCGTGACCAAAGTGTGCAAGAAAACAGTCATCACTGCAATTGATGGTCGCGCGCGAACTCTGTTGTACTCACAGGCCCTGCCGCTGTCACAGGCTCTGTGACAGGCACTCTGGCTCAGTCACGTCTGGCTGCGACTAAGCTGCAACCAAGAGACAGCGATTTGCACAGGTGTAGCACAGATGTCTGACCTGAGTGTGGGGCTGCCGTCCGTTCGATCACTCAGCGCCGTACTGCGGCAAACAGTCGCTTGCTTGACACATGTCTGTATAATGCGTATGCACGGACAGACAGAGAAAGATGGAGACGGACAGACAGACCAGACCAGACCGGAGCAGATCGGCAGACAGATACAGGCAGCCACACTTAGAGTTCTTAGATTTCTGTCACATGATCTTACATGTTCTCCTTGATGTTCCTTAGTACGCTCTGCATTCCTGAAGCTAGATCGGGCGCCCAAGCCATGTTGCGACGTCCACGCCGCTCCTGTTGCAGGAACAGAGTCGCTCTTCAGCGACCCCATCAACTCAAGCGCCTTGGCCTTGTTGGTGCGACTAGGAGGCTTCTGCAGGAGCAAGAGCATTGCGCCCCCTGTGGTATAGACAGCCAGAGCATAGCGGTAAATCTCTAATCAGCCTCAAAATGGTACACAGACACAGCGGCCGCAGATGACTATCACGCCCCCCTTTATCAACTCCAGGTATTATCAAACTCCCGCCCCTCAACCCTCCCGATCCCCTCGTCCACCTCCTGCTGTCAACGTTTCGCCCGGGTGGTTTTTGCCAACTTCGTTGCGCTTGCAGACGATGTTGTATGCTGGACGGTTTACGGAAGCACTGAGAGACTTGGTTGCTCTTGTGGTATCTGCTGATGTTGCAGAAGTGCAGCAACAGCCCCAGATCTGATTACTAAAGCGATTTGCACATCTCAGCGCTGCGCCGACAGCGTCTTCAGGGATGCCAGCATCTGCTGCCAGGACAGAAAATGCATTCATGCGCATCGTGCCCGATGCGATCTGATCGAAGCTCACAGAACAGGTAGTTGACGAAGTGCAACGTATGCTGAGCGATTATAGGGGCATCAACCCACAACTGTTGCACTGGGCAAGGCGAGCTAGCGGATGGCTGGCCTCGTCCCTGGGTTGCGGCCTGAAGGGCCCTGCCACAAGACGCAAACATGACACAGGCAGCCGTACAGCAGCGAGAATGGAGAAGCACGCTGTCGTGCTCAGGTGAACTTGAGCACTTACTGACGGCCCCCCGCCTCAACCAGAGCATGGCAGATGCTGCAGCAGACACAACGATGTTGAAGCCTTGGCGTGGCAGCGCAGTGCTATGATTGTCAGCACTTTCGGATGTTGGACTCCGGTACATGCAACATCATGCAACATCCCGCAACAACGTGGAGAATATGTCAGGGCCGATGCCCTTGATCTCCCAGGAACGACTCAACTTCTTTGGACTTTTGGCATCCCCGTGCAAGGTGCTTCAAGGCTCTGGCTTGCCACCGCAGGCTCAATTCCAGCCTGACTTAACGAAAAGCCACGGCATCTCAGCAACTGCGGCTCTGCCGATGGCTGAACATCATAACACTGCAAGGTGCTGAAACAGAGTTGATTTGGCAAAAGCATAAACCAGCCCGAGCCTGCTCCATGTGTGCCAGCACTTTGGCCACCTGCCCCCATCGCCCGGCTCGTGCCCAGCGTGCCAAGGCATCATGGTGAGGCCGCCTTGTCAGATTTGAAATCAGATAATAAACATACCATCATTTCGGTAGAACTTAGATTCTAGATATCACGCACATACTGGGGTGGGCCGAAAGTCTGACCTGCTCGTTGCTTCGTCGACTACAGGCCCCCACTCCCCCCTAGAATCCTAACAAACAGGACCCACGGGGTTACTCCTCCGGAACATTAACGTAGTACAATTGTAAAACGGCGAATAAACTACTCCGTTGCCAGGCCACATAATTCGGGCTTCTCGGCACTCCGTTACTCCGCAAGACGTCTTAAGACAACAAAGGTCCAGTAGGTCACTACTTTTGTTCTCCCGATGTATTCCCATAAGCCCAACGAAAGATACTGTTCCCTCCCTGAATAGCTATTAGTAACAGCTAGTGCTTTGCTTTGAAACATTTCGAGAATGTCGGATCGGATCAATGTCGTTTGCTGAATATGTCCACCCTTTCGCGGATTCGAGGCTCCTCGCTGCGTCCCGGCCCAAACATCTACATCAGCCCAAGTGCCGACAGCTTGTGGCTTGTTCCGGCCCTTGGCGTTCTCAAGATATCTCAACAAGTACGTAAATGACATCTTCGGGATACGCTCCTGCCTGTCACGTAAGCTATATAAAGTACTGAGTTCTGCAGTACAATCAAAGATCACGAATGGCAGATCCAGGCTGCGATTCCCGCTACTAAATGTACCTGTAAAAACCGTGCCATATACTCCCAACAGCTGACCGAACTCAAACGAAACTTGGTTGTCATTGACAAGAGCCCGGCGAACCGTGCTCAAGCCTCGAAGCTCCCCGGCCTCGAGCACGGGCTATTCGTCGTCGAGCTTTTTGTCCTGCTGGGCGCAGCACGGAGATCTCTTGCGTCTTAGTCTCTGGGATTCGCAGGCTATGCGATGCTTATCCGTGTGAATCACAGACCTCCTCGGCAACTGCGCGCCCGGCGAGGGCATGGCACCACACTACCGTTCTTTGGGTGGCATTCAGGGCCGTTGCGTGGCCAGTCTGCTTGTGCATCTGGCGCCGGTCACAAGCCGAAACTTTTTGCGCAGGATGTTGCGGCGTGCAGCAGCTTTCAGGGAGATACGGCTTCTGATCTTGGCAGGTGCGATATCGATCTGACACCAGAAGCGACAGCTAAGGTCGGAGGTTCTGACCTCTGCCAAGGCCTCGAGAGCAGCGTTGCGCACACTGGCTGGCCAGTCCTGCGCGGTCTTGGCAAAGCCAAGAGAAATGGACCGAATGGACCCTAGGCCCCGCCGAGGAGCCCAAAGCGCAGCAAAGCCCCCCGCTCTCCTGCGAGCTGGAGACGAGCGCCTGCAGGGCACGCTCGTCACCTCCAGCCACAGCACAACCGCACAGCATCAAATAGACCATAGGCACTTGGGGCTGTCTTGAGGGGGAACCCACACTCTTGTTTTCCAAAACTTCTGCGAACTCACCCGTTGAAGGCTCTGCACAGCTAATTAAGCTGCTAATGCCGCAGCTAGCATTGGACTTGTGAGAAGCCTACGCACAGGATGTCGAGTAATATACACAGCTAGTGACAAAAGAATATGCGACCTGCCACGCCTGGAATCAGAAGCAGGGTAAACCTCCCTTCCGGTGCTGAACAGCTTTCATCACGGAGTAAAACTCCTCGAAATCAAGGTGGCCGCCCCCGTCCAGGTCATGATCGGCCAAGAGCTTCGGGATTTCAGCGGGACTGACCTTGATGCCATTGAACAGGAAGCAAGTAAACAGTTCACCCTGGTCGATGGAGCCGGTTCCGTCGCGGTCGAACAGCTTGAAGACGCGCGCCGCCTCGTTTCTCTGGTCGAACTCTTCAGTCGGATCGAAGTCATCGTCGACATCGTCTCCCTCATCATCCGTAACCTCCTCGTAATCGACATCATAATCGCCATCCTGCTGGTAGTTGTAGTTGTTACCGTCGTCAGGATCTGGCGTGAAGTCCACCTCTGTAAGGCCAACGATACAATACTGACCCAGGAAGTTGAAGTCCGAGTTACAGATGTAATCATATGGGACGTACCCATAGCCGCGATCGCCCCAGGAGGTGCCCCAGCTGTTGCGGATAATGAAGCATTCCTTTTGTTGGAAGACAAGCCCTTTTTGCACTCCCCCCCCCACCCCCCCCCCAGGTCACCCAGCTATCCCAGCTCGAGCAGTCCTGTCTGTCATTGTAGCCCACGATCAACATTGCGTGGAGCCCGTGCTCCGAAGACTGGGGGTCTGAAGGATCCGGAGTCTTGATGCCGCCGCCAGGGAGTGGCTTGAAAAACCTCAAGTGCCACGGTGAAACGAGTCTGCCAGCGTCAAGTCTCCACGGTTTGCTGAGGCCCATGCTGAGCAGTCAACTTCAGACCGAAAACAATGGGGTGCCCTGACACGCGGCGGGTATGTGCGGCTGCAGCGACAGCTCACAGCCGGCAGCTTGATGGGGGCCTGCCTTCGGCCAGACACTCTCTCATAGCATCAAGATCCACCGGGACTTGTTTGGACTCGGCCACCTTGAACTTGACCTCGAAGCTACTTGATACAGTTGGCTTGGCACAGTACCAGGACACCTACATCTTGCAGTGAAGTGCACGGATCCTGGCTTCCGCCATCAACCACATATGCGCTGGAGGTGATGGAAGCATTGATTGACAAGTCTGTGTCATGTGTCCTTTACTTTCGATTTCACCGATTGCGAGCAAGCTCAGCGCCGCACCCACCGGAATGCAGCTTCAGCTCTACAGAAGCTCAAGAAAATTACAAAAATCTACCCTAAAGCCGAAGACAAGTACGATCTACTACTTCTGAAATGCACTGTGCAAGGCACGAGCTGACAGTGCGGACGACTTGCATCGAAGGCTCTCTCGCTGCTGTCCACTGAGGCTTCGACGGCTTCGTCAAAGCAGGCTCGGGTGGGCTGGTCGTTCACCCGGTCTAGCTCAAAAGGCCAGTTCTTCTCAAGGCAGGCCCCTTTCCTCAGATTTGATCTTCCGGCCACCACCACGTTTGCGTCTGAGGTGCATACAACCCAAGTCGAAATGAGACGAGTTTCAGCTGCAGGGCACTGATGGCCCCTCCCAATGTCATGCCTTCGTCCTTGGGCTGGACCGATGTATCCTGCGCGGCACGGCGAACAGGAGTCACGGCACAGAGGCAGCCCAGAGTAGACAGCTGCAGCTCCCACCTCGTGGAATGACATCTGGTCCTTCTTGCGTCCCACGTAATAGATAAACATCCGTGAAATATCGGCCGTGGTATCTCCAGTTTGCATGGCATGTCGCTTGTTGATGTACCTGAATAGGTGACGGCGGCAAAAGCTGACGCTGCAGATCTAAAGCCCATGTCACATGCTGTGCTCGCGCCCCGAAATCTTGGACTTTGGAAAATGTCCGTGCGCACTCGTAGGCTCCCGCCACGGCATTTGCGCAGCAACTGTTGGTCTGAGACTGGTCCTCACAGCAGCTTCCGGTGACTTCAGTCTTTGGCGGAACCTGGGCACATGTCAACCTGACACAAGCGAGGGTCCTCCACATGCGTCATGTACTTGCGCAAATCAACCTTTTCTGGAGTCTCCTCGGATCGCTTCCGAGAGTAGGCTATCGCCCAGCCGAAGGAGCAATCACAAGAGGCGTGGAGACAAGCCTCACGGGACCCTCCGTTGTTATTACAGCTGGAGGGCAAGCATACAGCATGCAAGCCCTCGCACGTGTCCACATTGGTTCACGTCTGTGTTGTGTATTGATTAGCCTATCCTTGCCCTCAGTATAAGGTGCCGCCAGGCCTTCTGTTCGTATAACCCGACCTACACCCGCAATCCGCATTCAGCGTTCTCATAGCTCCTCCACTTGTAGAGAAAGCATAGCTTGAGACTCTGGGCCTGCTCCCGAAACACGCGAATCCCTACGGTTATAGCCAGTTATAGCCTGATATCCCGCTGCTTGAAGCTCAGCCTCGGCAACGCTCGCCTCATAGCTGGAGACCTTCTCAGGCTGCACTTGGTGAGGGACCATCCCGAACCTCAGATTTTGATTTGATTTGCCATGGGCACACCTGCGGATCCACACCACTGCGTATGCTTCCAAGGTGCGGAGCGAACTTCTTTCCATCAACAATGTACTTCTTACTGCCTTGGCGAGCTGCATCAAGCAGAAATGGGAGCATGCCTGCGACATCTTCCGGGCCAACCTGACAGATCTCGGTACTGAGTAGTAAAGGAAGACGCTCATTTGCATGAGCAGACCTTGCGAGTAATTCCTGCACCCAGCCTTGAAGGAGGGACCAGCACCCATCGTGGATATCTATGCGCAGTCTCTATGCGGGACCCCTGGCTCGACAAATCTGCTTCGAGAGTTCAAGAGCCAAGGTGGCGAAGGCCCTGAGACGGCGAAGTGTCATCGATGCAGAAGCGACCCTGACTGACTCTCCCTCTCTCCCTCTCTCCCCCCCAAGAAGGCTCGGCCTCTGCGAGCTGCCGGAGTCAGTGCCTGTGACAGGAGCTGTGAGTCGAGAAACCCGGAAGGCCACGGTGGCCACGGTGGCCACGTGGTCAAAGGCAAAGGCCTCGACAGCGGATCTCCGTGCCGCGATGCACTCAGCATCCACACGGCCTGGTCTTGACCGGGCGTATCAGGTCAATCAATTTTTGGGTTCTGCCCGCTTATCTAGGACATGGGCATTAAGAGGCACTCTGGTATCACCATCGAGAGAAAAACAAAACAATGCCAAAGCTGCCAATTGAAACTGCAGTGCCGGCCGCGGGTGGGGCACCCTTGTTCAAGGCATGCGCACGACCCCTCTGATTTCCGATTTCGAGTGGTCATGTCTCTTACAGGATCTGAAAAGCACCTTCCTAATTACAGCAGACAGTCTCGGTTCATCGGCTCGAGGGAGTTCCCCCCGGGCATCGTCCATGAGGTCCGGGCTGGTTGTGGCCACCTCTAGCAAGGCATCGACCACACCAAGGCCTCAGTGATCAATGCGCACAAGAAGAAGAGCATCTCAAAAGCTCTGAGATGCCACTACTGCAGCACGGCTGCCGTCCATGCAAGTGGCCGGCACACCTGCTCAGAACTGGCAGACCCGCTTCGCTGCAGGGAACTCGTTTGAGTAAACCGATACGTCCGATGAATGATGAATGCACGGAGCGGCACATGCCCGGCCTTTCACAGCTCCAGCAACGCCGAGTGGACCAGCACCGGGCGGGCGAGCTTCAGTGCCGTGACACTTTGACAAAGATGAGTTGCCACTTGGGCGACGAGGCACTACTGCAGCCCAAGAGTTGAGTGTGATTGCATCTTCTGTCCTAAGTATCATGAGCCAGTGTCAGCGACTTACATGTGAATGTTTAGGCAATGTAGGGAGCCTGACAAGAACAATGCCACAAAGCTTTCCGGGAGCGCTTCGCAAGCTTGATTCTCAGATCCACAGGTTGCACGCCGTGCCTAGCAGCCACTTGCTGCTTGACCTCCTCGGACCGAGTGTCCCTGCATCAGAGTTCGTCCAACACCCCTCACACTTGCGAGGACTGATAACGCTGCAAATGTCTTTCTTCGGCGGCCGCCCCCTATGCTTATAGCAGCTGGCAGCATGAATCCAAAATACACTAGACTCACTAGACAGGCGATCTTATAGGAAGCCGTCGCGAGAGCTGGCAGCGACGGCGATTCATCTTGCGTGCCCAACATAATTGGCGACAGGGACTCGGCACGAGTCACACAGCCTTTTGATGTTCTTCTGCTTCGAACGTGTCTTGGTTCTTCTCCTTGGCCACTCCTTAGCATGACGCTTTTTGCTGCTGCCTTCCTAAATGCTGAGCACATGGTGCATGAAAGCTTCAACCCTGATGTCGGCACAGGCCTGAACAAGACGCCTTGGGCTTCGATTCATCTGGAGGCCCACAGTTTTCTCCAATGGCGATTTTTTGAGATCGTGGTCTTTATTAAGAAGCAAGCATGGCCTGTAAAGGCAACTCAAGCATGCTGCCAGCGAGCCTGGCCTCGCGTTGCGCTTTCAAAGCTGGTTTGACACACGTGCGATGATCTAAACGGTGGTGGGTAAAGTAGTGCACCGTGCAAAACTCACAAACAAGTCGCCCTGCAGGCAGCATGCCGGGAGCAGTATTCAAAACTGAAACACGGGCACAGAACTTTGCACTCGCGAATGAAAGGGATGCGTTTTACACCAGCTACAGGGCACTCCAAAAGCAGTGTCCCATAGTTGCACGCGAAAAAAGTTGACATCAAGCTCAAGAAGGTAATGTCGCGACCTAGAAAACCAGCTCCCGAACTTCCGTGGTGTGCTTCGGGGCAGCCGCCGGAATTGAATTCTCGACTTGTCATCCACCTGCGTGCTCTGGTGGCCCACATTGCGACTGCCCCGGTGCTCACCGGTTGCTTCGAGACTTCTGTTGGATCGGCGACCTCTCTTCTCGGTGGCCTGTGGGTAAAGTACGTGGTCTGACACTAGCTCTTGCCAGACACTGTCTCAACATCTGGATCAAAAGGCTCCTCAGCTTCGCGGGCAACTGTACAAAGCTCCACGTCGCAGCATCCGTATGCGCACGCCAGGCAAGCCAGCATTACATGCCAGAGGTACAGCGGGTCATATTGCACCGACTGGCAGAAAAGGCGTGAGCATCTCCCACAGGAAACTGCTAGGGAATGCCTAGCTGTTAGGGATTGCAGCACCTTCCGTGCTCCAGTTCACCAAATCAAAACCGACAAAGCACAATCCAGCAAAATTTGGTCCCGAGGTTCGGGCGTCGTGAGGATTAGAGTTAGAACAGTTCAGGTAGAATGCACTTCTGAAGACGGTATCCGGGAAAATGGACATCCGAACACCGGAACCTAGGCGATGAACAGCAGATCTCCCATGCGATACTGTCGCGGCTGCTGTACCGGGTATGTAAACGTCAGAGGTTGCTCATAGTACATGTCGCCTAGGCAAGTTCCTACACAGCAAGTGAGCACGTGTCCTATCCTCTCCGTTCCGTTCCGTCGCTAGCAATGCACCGGACGTAGACATCTACCCGGCTCAGAAAGCCATGAAGAAGGAGAAATCCGTGCCTGAAAAAGGAGCACCTTCCTCCTGAAGATCGCAATCTAAGCTGCACATATCACAGAATCTAGGTTTGAGCAATGCCCAGAGAATACGAAGCAGTACTTCAACTACAATATACAGCCGCATGACGCTGTGGCAATCAGCTAAGTCACACATTCCTGGGACGGAGGCATTTGCGCTGCTGGCCCGCCAGCACCCCGCCGGCGGCACCAGAAGATCTCTGGAAGGTGCATCCTTGCCATGGAGAGGTCGGACGTGCTTACCATGTTTCGTGCAGGATTGGGATTTCGTTGAGAGTTGTTCATGTCACTAAGACCTAACTTCCGACGGGCAACCCTTACAGACTCTGCAGCACGACTGCGCTTCGCACTTCAGATCGGCTTGCCAACCCGTAGAACATGAATTGAAAGCATGTCCCCTCCCCCGGGTGCCTTCTGGGCGTCTGTGCGGCTCGGCATCCCGAAGATCGGACACTCAGGTTAGAAAAAATTGTCCAATTGTTGGTACTGTAGCAACGGGGAAGCGACACCTGTGAGCTGACTCGCAGTCCGATGATCTGGGATGCAGAAGCGTCCACTCTCTGAAAGCAAGAGCTTCCACACGACGTCTCAATGACAGATGCATCTTCTTCGCAAAGATCTCACGACCTTCACCAGATTGAACAGGGCCACCTGTGATTTCGTTAATGTCGACTGGGGCACTCCTCGGAAGCGAGACCGTGGCATGGAGGCACTTGCGAAACTACAGAGGATGATGCATAGCGCTGCATGTCGTCGCAAAAAAGAAGCAGAGCCCACTGTGCTGCAGGGCATCATGCGCAACAGGGACAATTGGCAAAGCTGTGCCGCGGCGGCTTATTGTACAGGCTGAGAAGACAGTCTACGGGCAGCTCTTTGTGCTGGCTTGCACAAGGCTTATGCCAAGCATCCCTGTTGCAAGCATGGCAGATGCGGCTTCAGTCTACCTTCGCCAGCTTCGAGACCGAACAGGATTGAAAATCCTGCTCCTAATTCGGTGACATGGTGCAGCAAGTATTCTGAAGCCGCCAACTGCACACTGTTGCCTGTGCAACACGGGCCCCAAGAGCTGACCAAGATCTGCAGATGCTTGCAAGATGACTACACGAGCAGTGATTTCAACTGTCGAACACATCTGAAGCGCCTGTAGGAACAGCCTGGAGTGCCCAGGGCCCAGTATGCGTGGCAACAGCTGCTTCTTGGCATTTTTAATTTTGGAAGATTTTTTGGCAGGCGTTCTCTCGCTCTGTCTTTTTCTTTGGTTTTGGATGGCAAGTCACTTGCCAAGCTTTTTAACCTCAGTCTCTTTCTGCTTTTTTGCATTTTCTGTCACAAGGTTTGAGATCTCGTCTCGTCGTCAGTGGTGCAAGCCCACCTGCCAGAAAAAAGTTAGGACGTTCCAAGATCGGACGCCTACTTCCACCAGACGCATGCAGACTTCTACCTCTTGGTAGATATGAAGAGAATGAGGAGTGTGACATATGATCAGGCTCAGCCTTGAGCTTCGAACAGGTGCTCAAGAGTCTTTCGCCACATGCCGGCCTGTGAAAGCAGGGCCTGCATCTTCTGCCATCTCTCCAGGCCTCACCAGTGGAAACTTGCAGCAACGTCTCTGACTACCTTGCCCCTTCTCTCGATCTTGGCTAATGCACGCTAATGCCAAGCAGTGCATCTGCTGAACCGACCCCGCCACACCCTCACCCTCATGGATTCTCAGACCCGGCTGCCTTCTGGATCCACCTTCCACCGGTTTCGCTCTCTGCGCAAGTGCTTGCCACGGCATTGCCCTCCACATGACACAGGGATGACTTCGCGACTGGGTACATTCCATGGTCACATCATGTCTGCTTTGCAAAGCTCACCAAGTGCTGCAGCACACAGGTCGTGAAGGTGTAGTACCGTCATTTTCTGCAAGGGCGGCCATATCAAGACTATGGGCACGAACTTTCCCTCGCACCGTGGTTGTGTAAACGGCACTGCTAATTACCTGCAACAAGACCACCACCGCCACACAGATCTCACGAACACGTGCGGCACCCACTGGGTAAAGGCAGGGGCGCAAGGGTGTGGCGGCACGATCCTGCGGAATCCCTCACCGCGCTACACTGATCTGGCATTGCTGGTTTGCACGCATGAAGTGCCGCACTCCATGTCAGTGCTACTGAATCAACCGGTCAAGTTCGCCGGTCAAGCCCCAAGTGTCAAGGATGGCCGAAGCAACAGCTAGGCACGTTCGCTTTAGCAGTCAGGCCTCGGGTGAACACGGGTTGCAAGGCCGCCAAGCAAACAAAGTCACAAGCATAGTACCTTGGCTGCTGTGGCCGACTCCACACTGCTGCAGTGTACACCGACACCCCTGAAGACAGCAGAAGGACTGCAGTTGCATAGCAAGCGGCCAATGCTCTTTGACCGTCGGCTCCCAGGGGGTCAAGAGACCATCGCTTTCCCGGACCTGCCGGCAGACGGTCTTTTTTTGTCTTTGTTCTCCACGGCCAGTCGTGGGCTTCGTTCCTTCCATACTGAAGTGGTTCGAGTCAGATTCATATCTGGAGTCCGGCCTCGCAAAGCTGCACGGCGAAAGAGCTGACGCCATCCCGCCGATGCAAGAACGGCGCCGTCCAGCCATGCTTGGGGACTACCTGCTTGGAATCACACTGCGAGGGAAATCAGGCACAAGACGAAGCAAGCTCTATCAAAGCACCTGAGTCAAGAAACATCTTACAAGCCTCATGGCTTGAAGCCAGGATTTCAGCAGCGACATGTCTGTGACTCTGCCTTCTGCAGAATGCCGACTGCCAGCTCGCCATCACGGAGAACAATTACCTGAACTCGTCCAGGTTTCAGGTCGGGCCAAACTGTTCCCAGTTCCATGCATCACTGAAGCTCACAGAAGCCAAAGTTCAAACGGCTAGATCTCTGCATTCAGCCAGCTGAGAGAACATGCAGAGTTGTCCCTACAATTCATCTCACGAGCGCGCAGCGTTATTGCTTTCATTTCACCTCCCAGTACAGTGTGAGTTGCACGAACCTCAGGACCAAGCTGCGGAAACTGGCTGAGAAGGAGCAGCGGCTGGCATTGTGTTGCATGGTGTGGCTGTCTCCATGAAAAGCTCCTTCGAGAAGGAGCAGTGCAGATCCCCGCCCGCATCCGCCCGCCCTCATGAAGGCCCTTATGGCTGCCGCTTCCGAGGCACGCCTCCAGCGCCTCGGCCCCGAGCTCGCGGGAAGAAGAGCGCTCCTCTTCGCAGCAGGAAGCCTCAAAGCTTGAAGATGCAAAAAGGAACGGCCTCTCACAAAGAGCTTCCCTTCGCTGCTTCACTTCGCTTCACTTCGCTTCTCTCAGAAAGATTATAGGTCAGGTGGCGAGGGCTGTTGCGGAGAGGCGCTGGGCGCGCTGCAGCTCGTAAGCCTGCAGCAGGCCTGCCGGCAGACCACCCAATTTCCGCTAGGTGCACTTTCTAAAGACCACGAGTCTGAGCTTAGTGCGTGTTGCTGCCGGCAGCTGTGGGGCCTTGCGGGAGGCAAATTTTGTCTGCCGCTCTGTCCAATAAATCTTCCGAGCTCCTGGCCAGCTCGCTGGGCACAACCCCGAAAGCCACGGATGTCTCACAGGTTGTTGTTGGGTCCAGGACGGAAAGGCCCCCTTGGCTGCGGTTGGCGGCAAGCTTCCACGTACCCCAAAGAAGACCGGACAAATAGATTTGTCCCGTGCTTCGAGCCAAGATTCCGTAAGTCTCATCTGATGCACATTGAAATGTATCCTGCCAGCTAATAGGCCGGAATTGAAGAGATGCTAAAGTCGCATGCTCGCTGCTAGCTGCGCTGGACAACCCTGGCCCATCCTCGTAGGCTGGGATCGGCTCAAATGCTGTGCTCATGCCATCCTGAGGAAAAACGCCATGCCACTGTTCCCATGTCGTCTTCGTGTCTTGGAAAGGTAGAATGACTAGGTGCGAGCACCTGCCCTCATCCCCATCCCACCATCATGCGGCAGCCCTAGGAAGCTGCAACTTCGCTCTCAATCCCAGCAGCAGGCCCCATGCAGAAGGACAACGTCCCCGAGCTGGCGCCGGGGGTGGCAAAGCGATCAAAGAAGGCGGCGAGCGCGCTCAGAAGTGTGCGTCCACACCGTTCCTGGAGATGTCTTGCAGCACCACGAATTCACAGCATGGAGCCCTTGGGCGGCCGTGTCCTGCTTGGAGTCTCCATTCACAAACAAGGTACACCGAAGTACCTCGACAGCAAGCAACTCGCGACGTGCTGAAGCTACGCCGCAGGACGTTATCGTCTGATAGCATCGTTTGAAGACAGTGCCGGGCAGCATGAAGCACCATCAGTGTCCAAACCACTGTGGGATAACCGCCTTCCTTCCAAGCAGCACGCAGTGTCACGGGTCACAGATCAAGCTCAATCACCAGCGGGATGCCTTTGGTACGGGGATGTTTCGGCGACGCAACCACCATTTGATGCATCGCAGCGCCGTTGCCTCAAAGGGAACACCAAACGGATCAAAGCCAAAAGAGGTGCACTCGGCCAGACCTCCAGGCCGCTGCTCCAGCCGTCGAGCTCGCCGTCCTAGCGAAGCGGCGAAGCGGTACCCGGTAGAGGGGAGCTGCGAGCTCAATCTTGCAAGTGCCCCCCCCAGGCGCAGAGAAGGCGGTGTGGCCTGAAGAGGAGGCGGAAGCTTCTTGACGGAAGCATCCGATGCGCAGGGGTCCCACTGCCACAGGCTCTTGAACCACAGCCTTGTCCAGAAGAATGTGCTGCGAGGTGCTAGCAGCTAGCAGATCTCAACCGTTCCAGCCGATCGAAAGCTCGAAGCACTGCAAGGATGCATGCCAAGCCGCACATGCCATTCGCCAAGTGGTTGATCGACGGTAAGATCCTTTGAAGTAGCTGCTGAAAACAGGGGTCTGCGAAGGGTCTGGAGATGGCCCGGTCAAAATTAGAAGATTTTAACAGCTCTTGGCACAAGTCCGAGCGAGAGTTCCTCGAGCTTTTGCGGCTTGGAATTGCGAAGGGTAGGTGACGGTGACGCTTTCAACCAAAGATGTGGCGGCTCACAAGCAACACAACGGACATTTTGTCCTACCTTCGGTGCGCGTACATGTGCAGGTAGGCATGGCTAGAAGATCCCTTTGCATTGAATCCGACATTCGCCTGTTCGGCATACCCCGATCCGATATAACTCTCTCAGCTTGCCATTCTCTGCAATGCGTTGTGGTTTGCACCATCAGAAGCGACGAGGCCCTGAACGATAACAGCCAGACGAGGAGACCAAACTCTCTGCAAGAAAGTCTGAAGCGCTTGCTTCCTGTGTGCGTCGGCCCTCTTGCTCTGGTGAAGGGAAAGGGGCACCAATAGCCGGGCATCCACCCCCCTCGGCCTGCAATTCTGCACCTCTGCATTACCAACTCAACAGCCGGGTGATGTCGGAGCCCACTGCAAGTGCGTTCCTTGAGCGTAGCTCCGCTTGGAAGCGCTCACACAGAGGTGCAGATCGCCACCTTCTCTCTGAACCGTCACATTGACGAAAAGAACATGTTTTGGGTTGTGGTTGTTTGCCAGCTCGCTTAGTAGTAAGACCCACCCACTACTTGCGACGCGCTTTGGGGACGAACTTGCTTGCAAGCATCCAGGGAGAGGCGCCCATCTGCAGACCTCGTCTTCCAGAGGTTGGCAGCCGTTAAACAAGCACTGCTTAAGTATGCTGCACAGGGTGTCTGTACACGGCTCAGGCTGCAGCAGCACTGTGAGGACAGGCACTCGAGCACAGTCCACGAGCTGCAGTTTCAGAGCCTTGGCTGGCGCGGGAGAGCCCAGCTCGTCGAGAAGGCACGGCCGCTTTGCCAAGTTGCTGGGTCTTCCATCCCTAGGGCCGCCGTCACCCGATAAAGGGCTTCGATGGGGTCCGGTGCTGGAACCTCCGTGCCATCTTCATAGTAGCTGCTGCCTTGGATGGGCCAAAATGGTCAAAGGGACCGGAAACGGTGCTGTCACGTAGGCAGCTTTCGCATCTCCCTGCGGTGGTGCTGGTTGCCTTGGGCACTGTCGCTGCAGTACTGTTTTCACTGCCACCGAACCATCCAGCGTGTGCCCTACACCATCGAATCCGCTTGCCGCCCTCACTTCTTGCCCTTCTTCTTGCCACCTTCCTTTTCTTTTGCCTGGGACAGCTTCTCTGCAAGGACCTGTCGGCAGGTGCATGCATGCACAGGATCCTTGTCGTAGCTTGGCGCCCTCACCTGCTTCACGCACTTCTGCTCCTCAATGAGGAAGGCTCGCACGATGCGTTCGCGGACACAGTGCCTGGCATACACTGGAATGGAGTCATTCATGCACGATGCCTCCTGCAAACATGCACTGCGCATCCCTCGCACTGCTACTCTGCGGCATAATTTAATTTGAATCCAAGAATCGCGCAGCGGGATCCCCCATAAGCTCTGTTGACGTGCTTCTCACGCTTCTTCAAGCGGGAGTACCTCGGTGCGACGTGGCAGCAAAAGGGAGACCGCGACAGCGCATGATTACAGCTCGGTTCGCACAGCTCGTTCCGTGCCGGGCGACTCGATGGGGCGCAAACGTGGGAGGCCGATCAATGCCTTGCCACCTGCAGTCTTGTGTTTGCCATCGTATTCTGCGGAACGTCTGGCAAGCAGCCCAGGCATGATCCCGTCTGAGCTCAGCTAGCACAATTCCGTCAGACGAGTGGCAGTCACCGCAGTGCGGGCCCTTGGCTGCCTTCCTCAGCTTGCAGAGCACCACAGCTGCAGCTCCTGAATACGTGATGTGGTCCGTACCCTACAAAATGAACGGCGCATCCTGTCCGCACAACAACCGGGGGTAAACAGCGATGGCTGCAGCTACGCAAGCCCCAAAAGGAAAGACCTTGCTGGCCAAGCTTCTTGACGGCCTGGTACACAGCTCGACCACCTGGCGTCTTCACGACTCGCCTGGGGCCCAGATGCACCCTACATCCTTAACTCGGCTCCCGATTCCAAGTTGCATCCTTCAACTTTATATTGACGGTCCGGCTAGTGAGTCACAGCTGGGTGTCCAGCTGCTTGTTCGACTTCGTGTTGTAGCCTTGGCAAACAAAGCCAAGCAATGCAAGAAGGACCGATGCAAGAAGCTCGTCTCGTCGTCTCGTCGGGCCAGGCCACGGCACTGACGGCGGTAGGTCAGGCGAAAAGCCATGGCGGGGCTGATACGATGTTACGGAGCCAGTCTTTGTGTCCGAGCCAAAGCTTTCAGCTGCAGCAGGCGGTTCTGTTCCTCTGCCTCTACTGACTCTACTTGACTCTACTGCGCTGCACCAGGGGCTAAAGATCAGATCTCTTGATCAAGCTCGCTTTCTGCCAACCAGATGCATGTATAGACCACGACGTCCAGATCCGAATCGGGGGTGTCAATTCGTAGCGCTGTGCTGCCAATTAGCGCCAGCCTGACAGGTTGCAGACCAATGACTATGTGTAGAAGTTTTGTCACGCACACAGGCACACACACACACACACACACACACACCCACACACCTACCTAGCAGAGCTGTAGTCGTAGTAGTAGTAGTAGTAGTAGTAGTAGTAGTAGTAGTAGTAGTAGTAGTAGTAGTAATAGTAATAGTAATAGTAATAGTAGTAGTAGTAGTAGTAGTAGTAGTAGTAGTAGTAGTAGTAGTAGTAGTTTTGGGTAGTAGTAGTTTTGGGTAGTAGTAGTAGTAGCAGCAGCAGCAGCAGTAGCAGTAGCAGCCGTAGCAGCCGTAGCAGCAGTAGCAGTCGTAGCAGTCGTAGCAGTCGTAGCAGTCGTAGCAGTAGAAGTAGTAGTGTAGCATTAGCAGTAGCAGTCGCGGTAGCACAGGAGCAGGAGCAGAGAAGCAGCAGCAGCAGTAGCAGTAGCAGTAGCCGTAGCCGTGGCGGCAGCGGTAGCAGTAGCGGTAGCAGTAGCAGCTGCAGCAGCAGTAGTGGCAGAAGCCGTAGCCGTAGCCACAGCGGCAGCGGCAGCGGTAGCAGTAGCAGTAGCAGTAGCAGTGGCAGTGGCAGTGGCAGTGGCAGTTCAGCAGCAGTAGCAGAAGCAGAAGCAGAAGCAGCAGCAGTAGCAGTAGCAGCAGCAGCAGTAGGAGCAGTAGCAGTAGCAGTAGCAGCAGCAGCAGCAGCAGCAGCAAGTGGCAGGAGTGGGACGAGCACTACAAACCGTCTGCCAAGCACGGAAGGTCACTCTTCCACCTTCGCTTCGCAGGAGAAAGCTTGCTCATGCTTGCTTCATCTGCAGCTTGTGCTGTCGCTGCTTCAGCAGCACGAGGCGTGCTCGAATCGTCAACAGTGCTTCCTGTGTTCATTCGAATCCTTGGAGCCTTCCTCTGAAAGGAGAAAATGTCGTGGAGACTCTAAGTGGGTTTAGCTTTCGTGTTCGCGTTCCGGCTGTGAAGAAGGCAGTTCTTGCGCCGAGACAGACATTATGAGTTCCTGAAAGGCCTGTTACCGTTACCCGGGGCACAGGACCGGCCACGGAATTCGCATTCCATAGACGCAAACAGGTGGAGTCAGAGTGCGGCAAGCAAAGCGCGTCACCGAGAAGCGAGTACAGGCTCCAAGGTGCATTCAGAACCCCTAACAGGTTACCCTGCGAAAATCAACCAGGACAAGAAGTGCTAAGCCACTACAGGGTAAAGCATGTCTACGCTTCGCTAAGCCTCTGGAAATGGCTCCCCAGCGCTGTCTGGGCAGCCCCTGAGACAGCAAGCACTTGCACCGCACTAAAATGTTGGCTGGCTTTTGGGCGAGTTGTTCCTCGAGGCAGTATGCTGGAGACTTGCCCATCAATTGAGCACCAACGTCCCTGATTGATGGCAACCAGGCTGCTGTGCACCACGTCATACAGCTTTTCTCTGGCAGGGTAGCGTGCGACGGCCGCACTTCGAATGAAGTCCACGACACCTCTGAAGTTCATTGGGCTGAGCTGTTCTAGACCAACTCAACGATCTGGCACTGGCACGCTACCGACGTGTCATGCAAGTCGCCGCACATTGATCCGGCCTGCAATGCTCGACTCTGCGGAGCGGGCTCGGGGCAGTGGGCCTGGGCTGCCTGCACGGGTCAAGCCTCTTGGCTGCATGGTGCTATGACGATTGTGACAACATGTGACAACATGTGACAACTATGACAGCTTCGGTGCCTCCGGAATCGCTGCAAGTGGTCGACGTCTCTTCCTTCCAGAGTTCGCACGTGAGGGTTGTTCTATATCCTTGTTCCACGCATGCCAATTAGGATCCCTTGCGCTTCGCCCTTGCGCATTCCTTGGGCGTGCTTGCGCGCGCGAGGGTTTCTTAACACTGTATAGATTTGTGGCATCAGATTTGTTACTATGGCTTGTTGACGCTTGGTTGCTTCGAGTCGAAGCTTCGGCTGCGGGTACAACAATCGGGCTTCAAGGCTCAAGAAGTTGTGCTGGGTCCTACATGGTTTTGGGCAGCGACCTTGCGCGCCGTCTTGCGCGCGCTTGCGCCGATCTTGCGCGGAGGATGCCGTGTCAGAACCTAATTTTCAACAGTTCGCGACTCTGCTACCGCGGCTTGCAGAATATAAGAATGAGAGTGCTTACTCCAGAAGCGGAACGTCCTGGGTTTGGGTTTGGGGTTTTGTTTAAGGACTATAGAGTTTAGGGCTTAGGGTTTACGGGGGGTTTAGGGTTTAGGGTGTAGGCCGGGTTACATACAACGCTGCTAAGTATCACTCTTGAACCAACCTTAACAACAAGCCTTGCGCATAGCTTGTGCTCGCCCTTGCGTGCGATCGAAAGGGTGTGCACTTTTTCAGCGACCGAGTTTTCGCTAATCGCCCTCCTAGTATTGTCACAAGAGCCCCCCAAAAAGAACAACGCTCACGTCCTAGAGTCCTAGACTCCTAGACCTGAGCCTGGAAGCTGCCATGGGCCTTCTCGTCCGGGCAGGAAATGCCGGGATAAAAGACATCGTAGACAGCTCCGTCAGGGCCGATCAAGGTCTCATCACCTTTCCTGGCCAGGCTGGACGTAACGCTTCTTCAGTGGCTTCTAATAAACGACGCTGAAAGAGACCAGTCGCGCACCTAGGACCTGCATGTCATCTGCAGCCCACACCTCCGACTGCCTCCGACTCTTGACTCGCATAAAAGACAAGAATCGGGCTCTGCTCCCAGGCTTCAAGCTTCTCACCTCGCAGCACATCTCTGCTCGGCTTCACAGCATGAACGGAGCATCATCTTGCACCTGCCCAAGACCACCCATCCGCCTGGGACCTGACGACACGGCGCAGGGTGCCGAGCACTGACACATCACACACAGTGCGAAAAATTCAGCGGAGCAGCGTCGCCGCTTGCCGGCTCGCCTGCACAGCCTGCGGTTGGCACAGTCTAAGGACACAGGATCGACTGGGTGCAGTGTTCGAGAAGTCTCAGCGTGTCCACTCTGCCGAACGTTCTGGAGCCCGCCCACCTGAAGTTGACCCAGCAACAGGCCAATAACTTTCCGTCCGTGGCATGACTCACCTTGGTCAGCACCATTCGTCGAGGCTGTCTGCCAAACTCAGGAATAGAGATGCTAGGCGTGGGGCAGTCTTCCAGCGCACAACTGCACTCAGGGCTTGCCTAGCGGCAGAAGACCAGGCCAGGGTCTTTGCATACTAGACTGCAAGTCAGATGCCCAAAAACCCAACCTGCGGCACGAGGATCTGCATGTCGAGCCGAGATATGTCGCCGAGTCAGAAAGCCAGGGGCGCTGAGAAATGATGGGCTTAGAACTCACAGGACGAAGCCTCGTCTCCAAATGCTGTCTACTGAGTCCTATAATTTCCTCAACGTTGCAGGTGAGGCTGTCGAGAAGGCGAGATGACACAGGATGTTGTCGAGAAGGCGAGATGACACAGGATGTTGCAGGCTGGCTGAGAGTTGTTTCGATCCTAACGCCATCGCTATGGACAACGGTGTCGTAGCGGTGTCAGAATCGAGGCTTCGTCCGTGAGTTCTTTCGAACGCTGCGTTTCTTCCGGGTTTGGTCCAAAATGACTCCGCAAGTTCGCGTCCACTCGCTGAGCAGTGCAGGGGGCTGGCGGCTGTCGCGACCACACACTACAAGGGCCAGTGCCAAAAGTGATGCCACATGTCACCCACCCCCGCCCGCTATCTTGAAAGGTTGGCTATGGCTATGACCTATTAGAAAGATCAGCAACCCTCATGCTGGCCAACATGGACGAAGTACAGCGACGGAAACATACCTTCTGAGACTCTCCACAAGCGGCAACTCCAGCATCAACTTTGGACACGGTCAGGTCTTGTGGACAGTGCCGCAGAAGGCTTAGTCACTTGCAGCGACGCTTGTCCTGGGCGAAAGCAGGACATCGACAACATCCAACAGTCTGCCGAAGACGCGTGAAACGTGCCCCACTCTGCTGGACTCCCAATGGCCCATATGTCGAGCTATCTGCTTGCGTCTGTGGCTCGCAGCCTGCAAGAAGCGCTGTCGCAGAGATTCGATGTATCTCGCCTGCCGGGATCTTTCACCTTGACGAATCCTCCGTATTTTCACTGCCCAGAGATGTCACTCCTCCTCGGAAGGCCCGCCACAGCGGTGCGAAATCGGCACCTCCTGTGCAAGATACATTGCCGAAGCTTGAGCTGACAAGCAAAGCCACTGAGCTATCATGGAATCATCGTCTAGCCATGCAGCAGCTTCAAGCTGCCGACTGGCGCCTTGAAGATTTGCAAGGTCCACTTCCTTGCAGATATCAGGCCACTTCGCGACTGTCATGGACAGCTTTGGCTTTTGCTGGACGTGGCTTCTGCATGCGAGATGCCCCATGCGGCCCGTAACGGCAGCGCCGCCGTGCCAGGAAGCTGGGTCCGGTCCGAAGTTCTCGCCGCTCTCGCCTCCCTTCGCCCGCAGCGTGAAGAAGCCTTCGCTGTTCTTTCAGCCCCCACCACTGCACAGGCAGGTGTGCAGACACGTATACACACATACTGAAGTCTCAAGTCTGCCCTATACTTTCATTGCCTCAAGTCCCTACCGCTGCCGAGGAACAAAGCGCGGCTCCTCGTGTCGGCACGACCCTGAATCGTCCACGGCTTGGGTGAGCTTTTCGAACGATGGAAACAAGGCTCAAGATCTCACACTGGTAGCTTCAAAGCTGCCACTGCGTGTGCTTGCCCACGAACTGCATCCATGTTCCAAAACGGACCCTAGCTCCAAAAACAAGGTATCCTGCCTCAGGCCGGCCAGCGACCCGTTCGCTCGTCGCACAAGCTCTGCAGCCTCGTGTCTCGAGGCTCCACTGCATGAGTCGTCTCGAAAGCAGGCGCCTGTTCGCCGAGCGCTTCCGCCGCAGCAGAATGGCTAGTGTGCGTGTGCCCAGCACCTGCGACGAGGCTGTTGTACGTACTTGTAATTCAGAATCTGCTTGGCGCTTTTTGGACGGACATTCCGCCACCGCTTTCACTAACACGAGCAAGCAGGTAACATATCTGAGATTGTAGCTTTTCCTCCGTCCATCCCGTTTAATGAGGCTCTGGCCTGCAAGCACTTCCCCTACAGCCCGGCAGCGTGCTTCCTCGTGGGTCAGAGAGCTACACTAAGGGGGCGAGCCGGGGTTGAAAGGCTCAATCAACAAAATTACGGACAAAACGATGGATGCATGAGATGACAGCTAACGTAGAATCGGGTCCTCCTCCGCAGGCATGTTCGGTGTTTCCGCACATGGGAAGACCGTCCGTCCACCACTATCCACCTTGCACCGCATGCTAGGGCCCCATCTCTGCAAGCATTCGGAAGTCGTGTTCAGCCACAACATCCCGCACACAAGCCTCGTTCAAATAGAGGATGACAGAGCAAACACAATGAGGAAAGCCGCCGTTGACATCCAGATGCAAGCCGATGCTCAGATCGTCTCAGCGATCAAACGGGCGCTGAAGCTGGACCACCGTCGCGAGGGAAGACAAAGCCCCCGAGCCCGGGCCTGGCACATGGCCAGCCTGGCCAGCAGCCGGCTGATCGAACTTCAGAAAAGGATTGATCTCCTCGGGGCACAGGGATGACTACTTTTCCACACTCCCCTTCCACAAGGGACAAGCCGAAAGGCTTGCCCATGGATGGGGATGCCGGTCAGGGTTGCAACCTGGCCAGACAGTCTGAGCAGCTTCACTATCTGTCCCCCGTGATGCAAGTGTGGGCCCGAGGGCTGTACTATCGATGGGGTGCTGTTTGGCTTCGCTTCGTGGAACAACGCTACATGCCTCTCGAGCGCTGGAAGCTTCTCGCTTTGTCCGTCAGGTTACACGCTGTTGCATCTCCAGCATCAAGTCTTTGTCCACACCAGAGAGACGACTTACCTGGCAGGCAGACAGGCACAGGAATGCACTCAGAATTGTCAGAATGGACGAAACACGAAACTGTGACAGCTTGACGCGCTGGCGGCGCCGTGACAGCGACCAGTGGGCCGAGATAATTATGATCACTGTGTTTCTATGTCGATCCCATGGATCACCAGCAAGACATGAAATGCTGTCATTCAAGCCTAAAGACCGTATGCTCCTGCTACCGTCCTCTGGCATCAAACCAGGGAACCGCTTCCGTGGGAACCCTCGAAACCACAGTCAGCGTGACACCTCCAGAGAGGCAGTGGCGACGCCACGGAGCACTTCCGTGGAGGCCTCTCCCGTGCGCTGCATCTCCTCTCGTCTGCCGACCGAACGGAAGCGATGCATTAGACAACTAGCCAGCTTTAACTCTTCCCGCCCTGAGTCCCTCTGAAGTCACCAGAAACTCCTGCGCGTCTTCGTTGTGACGCCTCGGGACGCGAATGATGAGATGTGGAGACTTCTTGCTTTCTCTGAGGTCTTGACCTGCAGGTCCGAAAGCCCAACTCAATTAGTTTGGCGCATTCCTGCTCGTGACACACTGCGGTGGTAGTCTTGCCAAAGAGCTATAGCGATGCCCGTGGCATGTTCTCGAATGCTTTAACATGCGTGCATTCAAATCATGAGCAAGATTCAAAGATGCAGCTGAAGACGTCGCAACCAGCTCGGGGAGTGGTTACCCCGTGTTTCAGAATGCACGAATCTTCTCCGAACCCTCTCATGGCTTTAACAACTGTAGCTTGGCAAAACAAGTGCAGCACATGCAGGACTCCCCTCGACAAACATCCTGATGTGGGCTCTATTAGGTAGTGAAGGCTAGTGGAGGGCGTGGTCGGATGCCTACAGTTTTGATGATGCAAAATGACTGCACATCGGGAGACAACTGCCCGTAACTGCCCATCGGAGCCCTCTCGCAAGCGGGGTCAGACGGTGCCAAAAGTCCTCTTGGATATACCACGCGGGCGTATGAGTATGTAAGACGTGTCCTCTGCACTGGCAAAGTCAGGAAGGAACGCCGCGAGGGGGGACTCGCCTCACAAGTGCACGATCAGACGATGCCTGTGCCTAGCTGGCGTGAAATGGCTTGAGTTTTGAGCTTCGGCATGTGGGTGCTAGGCTTAAGCCGTTCTAGTGTGGACTGCCGCAGATCACACCTCCGCGACCACGAAAGTCGACACGAAAAGGGTGCTTGTCCAGAGTGGCAGCCAAGGCTCTGCACAAGAAGGCCCCATTTCTCTGGTAACTCGGCAAGAGCATAGAGGCCTGAGCGGCTGCAGAAGCTTCGAGACGACCTCACGATGTGGCTTCTGCGAGCAGGCTTTATGGCTCTATCATGCTCTATCCACAAATCTTGCGGAACAGCCAGGTGTGCCTCAAGCAGCTTGACAGCTCCCTGCCTGGTGCACCATGCTACATCAGGCACATCCCCATTGAGCCCTTGAAGAATCCGGCCCGGGACGGCCTGGAGTGGCCGAAGCTGTCTTGGAAGGCTGGATGCAGCTTTGGCATTCGCGGACCAGACGCCTCGCTGCCACGGGCTATATAGGCATTTGCCAGTTTCCCTGCGTTTTCGCGATTTGAAGCTCTACACGCATGCTGGCCCATTGCGACCCAGACGCGCCGGAAATCCTGCTCCCATGTTCCCCAGCCTGCAGGCATGCAAGTGTTTGGCAGTAGCTGGACGCAGGTGACTTGATACACCTCATGCTTGCGTTCATCACGCCACTCGCACGTTGTACTTACATACGCTCCTAGGCGCAGCTGGGCAATGCGTGGTCATGACGGTCGGTTCACACCAACTATCGCCAAATTCTGTTGTAACATCGCGGTGCATGAGAACAGGCCTTCATCGGAGTAGAACAAGCTCTCAATGTCCTCTCGCCTTGGCTTGACCTTCGATGCAAGCAGGATAGAAGATCCCTCCATAGCAGACCACCGTCGGACCGTCGCCCGCTGCGCACCCGCTGCAGGCGCCTTCTCGGCCTCGACGAGGAGCTCCTCGAGCTGCATCTTCAGCTTTGCCTCCTTGTCCTCCAGACGTCCACGAAGCTTCGTGGCGGCCGGTGCAGCTGTGCAGCTGTGTGCTCTCCTGCGCCTGGCGACAGACCGCCTCCAGCCGCGCCTGTCCGAACCGGAACTGGTACTCAGGCGCATGCACTTGCCTGCTTGACTGGCCTGGTGCTGGCGGAGGCCCTCCAAGCTGCCGCGCATGGCGGCGAGGCGCCGGCGGGCTTCGGCCACGGCGGCATCGCTCATTGGGCCGAGGAGCAGTGCATCGAGTTCGAGTGGTACAAGTTGCGACAAGTAATTTGGTAGAGTTTGTGGGAAAACTGCATTTGGGCCCAAGCTCAGCCAGGCTAGAGTCTGCTAGAGCCACAAGCTGAAAGGAGTGCACCCGGCCAGCATCATTCAGCACTCACGAATGTGCCCTCGGAAACTCTCAGCTCAGCCCGAGGCTTCAGACTCCTGGGCAAGCGATGTGTGCAGGACTCGGGATTCCGCGCGAAACGGCAGTCTCTCTCTGGGGCAGAATCAAGTCTTCGAGTAGCTTCTTTGGGCATTTCGCTTCTGCCAACGCCGAATACAGCGGCAGGACAATGGAGTGCCAAAATCCGCACTTATGGATCCCAGCAAAGCGGCCTGGTGACTATGCCAGCTCAATTAAACACAGCCAAAGACACTCAGAATACAACAACAACTGAGAGGTGGACCA
>CAJNDT010004257.1:214934-382434 GCA_905221615.1 Symbiodinium sp. CCMP2592 | reverse complement strand
AACTCCCACAATCTTCAAACGCGCTCCGGGCATCCTGTGCCAACACTGCAGCCAACTCCATAGAGTCTTCCGGGTACCAACCTTGGAGAAAGCAATAGGCCCTAGGCACCTTCTCCTGCCAAGGCTACGATTCAAGAGAGTCAGACCACCAAGGCTGAGACCCCAGTGCCCATCGCCTGCCTGACCCGACAGCTGAGTGCTCGAAATCTGCCTTTGCCTGCGTCGCAGTGCCAGGCGCCGGCTACACCGGCCAGGCCTCTCGCACAGGTGTGGCATCGAAGTCCCCGTCCTTGAACCGTGTGCAGCGCTTTGGCGGCTGAGTCTTGCTCCAGGCTCTAGCACTTGCAACCCCTGGGCCATCTCTGGCAATTTCCTCTCCTGGCTGGCCGAACTCAAACCGCTGCTGGGACGCAGCTCGATTCCTGTGCCGAATGCAGAGTCAGGACATGTCAGGTCAAGTCGTTTCCAAGTGCTCTTGGCGCTACGAGTAGCCTCTCGAGGAACCATGAAGCGTTAGACTCCTCGGAAACCACGCAAGGACAAATTGTCGCTGCTTCTGCTTCACTGCATGGCATAAGCCGCTGCAATGAGACACCGGCCAGAGGCTCCGCGGCCAAACTTCAGATGCGATGCTCAGACCCACCTCCGGCCACAAAGGCACCGCGCGCTCGGCGCTCTGACGCACTGGCACTCTAACGAAAAGCTGTTTTTCAGGCGGGACGAAAGGCACACACGGACACAGATACCACATGCAGCCGGCAGCCTCTCTGCTTGACCTGGCATCTCAAGCACAGCGAGGACGTAAGGTCTAAACTTAGAGGCGTCGAGATGTGGGCCACGTGCTTGTGAAAAGCTTTGAAATGGCTGAATGCGCGTCTGCTTGCAGCACTGCAAACGCAGAGCGAACCCACTCGTTTTGTCAGCTTGCCACACACTTTGTCTGTCCCTGACTTCCGCACTTTCGGGGTATCTCGTCAGAGATGAAACATTGGCTCAATGACATAAAAAGCGCATCAGCAAAGGGACTCAACATGAACACTACAACTGGCATGCTCGATCATGCTGATGTGCTTGCACTCGCTCCTGAAAGCGAGGAAAATCTCGGGTAGACGTTCATACGCGCTCTTCTGCTGCTGTCCAACATGTCTTGTCAACAATTCTGGTAGACAGGCTTCACTGAGCTGCAGAACATCTCCGCTGCGCAACACGTCAAGTGCCGCTAGTACTGCCTGCCCAGAGCCTCATTCAAGATGCTCAGCGCTGCCATCAGATCCGTGAAGACTCTTGAAGGCATGGAACCACAACAGTTGTGTGCGCAAGTCAAATCCTGAAGGAGGACGTCAGACAAGCAGAATTTCCCAACACGGGGATTCGTGACGGCTGGTGCTGGCAGACGACCACTATCTTGTCTTGCGGCGATGATAAGATGCAGACCTGTACTGTGGTTTGGCTGCCACACCAGGCCTATCCGAGAACTCTGCCGGTCCGATGAAGCGGACTTTGCTCACTCCCGGGTATGCTCCGTTGAGAGCTCCACGCGCTGCAGCTCACAAGTACAAGAATGGCAGCTTCTCGCTGCACCGCGTCGGCGAGCAAGAAGGCAGAGACAAACATTATCACGGCCTCACCACCGAAACTGAGGAATCTGAGCCTGCTCGCGGGACTGACGTTCCCTGCATTCATCATACATGCAATGTGGTTTGCTAACATTCTGGAATACTCTTTGATGTTACTTATGCGCACCCCTCACAACCGCCACTTCCCCCCTTTGCAGCTCTCTGTCGTTCTTGAGTGGTTGGCTGTCTCTTTTGTGTGTCTTTCTCCTTTGCTTTGCGTTGCGTATGGGCAGTCGTGTTCTCTCTGTCTCTCTCTCTCTCTCTCTCTCGCAGTTGTTTCTGGCAAGGGATGAGGAGCTGACTCACCCGCTCCCCGCACGGGGAGTTGCAGGCCACACGGGGTCCCCCAGTAGTAAACTGAGCCATCGACCACCATTAGAGCAGCCCGCAGACCCTTTTGGAACTGAAGTCTCGAGGAGAGAATACGAGAGGGGACATCCTGCCTGAGGGGTCCCCTGTCTCCTCGATGACCCGCTACAATGCCCAAGTCTTCTCACCGCCTATTAAGTTGAAAGCTCACCCGATTCCGCGCGGTGGTGACTGGCATCCACTCTGTGACATTGACCGGGCTGCACATACGACATCTTGTCTTGACTGCTGCCACGACCTATATCATAATTTAGAGAAGCATCGCCCTCCTGACAGTCTTACAATAGTCGGATTGGAAACAATAGGAGTCAGATGCAAGGGCACGGCAATACTCTTTGCAGAAAGCCAGGGGGCCTGTCAAGTTAAGCCGGCTACATTAGCGTCTGCGGTCTCACTTGAGGCTCTTGGGAAGCAGTTAATTAGGCGGCATTTAGGCAGTGCATTCTGCCACGCGCTGCGGTCCGAGGCGTGCAAGCACTGGGTAGTCTATGGGGCAGCCTGGCCCAGGTCGGGACCCGAGCTCCAGGAGTGCAGCCCATGTCAAACTCGTCGCTGCTTGTCGTTCGACACAGAGAGAGGAGCCTCGAGCAATTTCTCCCCTGATGTGAATCTATCGGAGGAGCCTGATGTCGTCAGTGAGCCCGAGTTTGCGTGACAGGAGGCAGAAGCACGGCTTTCGTCGTGTGGGAGGATGCGATACCACTGGCCACGGTAACAGATCACAGGCGCTCCTCCGAGATAACCCAAATGTGAGACATTCTCTTGAGCTTCCCGCGGGCTTCCCGCGCACTTGCCAGCCCAAGTCGGTGAGACCATGAAACATCGGAGGCCGTCAGCACGCGACTTCATGCTGAAGGCACAGAATTGGCCAAATGCATGCCTCAATTTGCAATCCAATATTACTCTCAACGGCTTGGACCATTGAATCATTGCCAACATGCCCATCTGCCGCCACGGCGGCTGTCCACTATTTCTGGACAATCATGAAGCCATCCTTGAATTTGTTGTGCAGCGCTTCTGCCGCTTCCTTGGCTGCTGGGCTGTGCTGGTGCCTCCAAGCCCTGGCACTTCAGTCCTGTCCACGTCCACGTGCCTTCCCCGTGCCCCGCCTATGACACCTACTAATGAGGCCATGGAATGCAGCTGCCGTGTGAAGTCCGTGTGAAGCTAACTGCCAGCATACAAAACAACACTCACACACGACAGAAAAAGATTGAGATGCCTCGAATGCAACTCAGCCGCGAAATATTTGATTTCCGGAGGGATCCATGACTCCAAGCATTTCCTTGGCATTCTTACATCTCCAAATGGTGTCCCTTGCCGTGGCAACCGACCCACCCCACACCTCGCCACCTCGCCTCAACCTCGTGCCAATGATTGCATCGCACGCACTGCAAAAAGACCTCCCAAAAGATCTCTCGCCTGCTATGGGCCTGAGGTACGCTGTACGCTGCGCCGCCTGCACACATGCCACTCGGCGTGAAACCCAAGAGTTCGTGTCTCCGTGGCAGGGGTCCGACCGGGCTGTGACGACGGGACGCGTCAGTGAAACTGAAAATGTCCCCGGCATTCTCAGCATGGAACTTTCTTGCTGGGTTCGCCCTGGGCTTGATGTCGGAACTTCCGCTGGAAGCAAACAAACGAGTCTCCTGTTGGAGGAATACCTGTCAGTCGTCACACTGAGACCTTGAGATCTTCATCTTTTCCTTCCTTCCTTCCTTCGGGGGGTCTCGCTCTCTCTCCCTCTTGTTTCGTCTCCCCGTCTGCGCCGGACCGACCTGGGTTCTTGCGCTGAGGACGAGATCTCATGAATTGAACTTCAAGCGGCTTTGCAGTTGGCTGCTGTAGCATAGCCTCCAGGATCTCCTTGGCTGAGGCAAACACGCCCACCGAGCGCTCCTCCGGGAAGTGATCATGAAATGCTTCTTTTTTTTGCAGCCCGGCGGCCCACCATCCCTTGTCCCTTACAGGCCAGACCGGATTCAGAGGAAAGGTGTAGCCTTCGTGGACCTCAAGAACAGGCCCCATGTCTTCATACTGTCACGACTACGGAAAGATTGCATCAGAATGACGGCCTTCACAGTGAAGGCTCTTGGAAGCATGCAAAGAGGCGCAAGTCGCATGCTTGGCAACTGGAGCTGCACGTATCTTCTTATGAACCCGTCCTGCTGACAGACAATGTGAAATCAATCGTGTCAGGCGCACCCTCTTCAGGAGGAAGTCTCGAAGACCGGCCTGCCACGTGTGACTGAGCGGTCGATCTTCCATTCAATCTTGGATTAGTACCGACAGCGGATAGCAGCATTGCACCTCAGTGGTGTAGTCCCAGGGCTTGCCCTCGAAGCCCTGCCAGACAATGAGGTACTCATCGTCCAACTCCTCGCGGCATCTGGTGAGTTTGTGAGTGTGTGTGTGTGTGTGTGCGCACTTCATCAAGGCAAGAACCTGCCGATCCGACTGACCCACTGGCTGCTTCTCTCCCCCAGCCCCTGAAGCAATCGGGAGACCTGCGGAAAGTACAGGTTGCAGCCTCGGGTGCTCTGCACACACTAAAACCGTCCAACTCGAAGTTGCGCGCACACACACACACACACACCTCTGGAAAGCCAGGTCACACTCAGCACCATGGCGCACAGCGCCACAGGGTGCCGTCTCTGCAATGACCTTTGTTCGGAGATGATTCATGATTCATTCCAGCTTGCACTATGACGGATACAGCTCACACTCTCTCTTTTCCACCATCGCACTCGCTGCTGCTTCTAGTTCGGTACTTTGAAGGAAACCCGGACACTCCGGGATAGTGCTTTGGTAAAAACCTCGAGGTAGCGAAATGACATGGACAGAAAGGTTCCCACCTTTCGAAGAAGGGCACACCCAATGCACTTAACACCCCAAAGCACAATGACAGCGTCAGCCCAATTCGTCTTGGACGGAATATACTCGAAGAAGACAGAGGTACGCAAAGCGAACATGGCCACATGAATAACTGTGCAAGCCGTTCCAGGAGAACTCGAGCGGCCGCGGATCAACGACATGAGCGCCGCGATATTGTCGATATACCAATAGCCACGTCTGCCACGAAAAGACGGAGCTCGGACCGCAAGGGCGTACGAGACCATCGCAAGTTCAAGCTGGCTATTTCATGGTCGCCAGGAGTGAAGCAGGCGTAAACTTCTGGGATGAAGCTCTCTCACACCTCCGCCCCATCTAGCCAGATAAGATGGAAACCCCCGGAACCCTGGCCCGGAATGTCTTCGGTTGCGTCACTTGCAGCAACAAAGTGGAATGACATCGAACTCCCGCTCTGGGCGGACAGCAAGCACGGCCCGGATAAGAGCAAAGCAGGCATGGATAGGGGGGTCAGCTCCCGACCGCGTTCATCCGCTAGCTCGCGGATGGCACGAAGCCCGCCGGCCCCGACTCGACCGTACATGCCCTGCTCCAGAAAGTTGCATGTACCATAAAGTTTGGCAGCAAGGCCCGGAAGCAAAGCCTGAGAAGCGACGGCTTGGTCCAGCATATCTTGCACCTTCTCCACAAGGCGGTCACGCACAAAGAACCGCACGACGCCACTGGCGAGGCAATCAGTAAAGTCGAAATTAAGACCGAGAAAAGTCCCAGTGAGAGCCATCTGTTGCCGCTTGTTCAGACTTGCAAAGGATTCTTGAGCTGAGCCTTTTGAGGAAGCACAATCGGTGAGATGGGCATCATCAAAATACATGAACACCAAAACTGCCAAGAGCCGTCTACCCAGAGCCTCCTCTGCTCGACTGTAGCGGTTGAAGCTTGTCACCGCCAAAGGCAACCCAAACAACAAGCCGGTATAGAGCTGAAAGGCGGGTTCTCCCCACTTGGCATGCCACCATGCTACTACGCAACAAATCGCCATGCCAATGCCGGTACGCCTCCGGCCAATCCTCGCCCCCACCCTCAATGGAGTCATCCGCGACAGCTCGCCAAAGGGCTGCTTCATCCAGCAAAGTCGACGCATGCTGAGCAGGACGAAGGGGGGAACAGAGAACCATTCAGATCAGAGCTCGATGCAGACTCGCCGCAAGCGTCAGCATTGTCGATGATACACTGCATCCCGCTATTCTGGCTGATAACGCATCGGGGAATGAGACAGGGGAGACCCCCACGACACGAGGAAGCAAAGCAACGCCAACAAGCCAAAATACCGGTGGCGTGTAACCTTGCGAAGCTGGCGCTGCTGACGTGTTCGAAGGCTGGAATGACCAACGCCGCTTTATTTCCTTGATGGCACCCATCGATCGCCTCCGCCTGTCCCTCTCAGGCTACCCGCTGACTCGCGGTCACCTCCGCGGCGTAGCACAAATCGAGGTCCAGGGCTGGGGCTTGCTCGAACGGAGTCGGGTACCTGGCAAGATCACGTGCTAACTCCTGCTGTCCCTCAGCAGTCCTCTGCCACTGCCACTGCTGAGCGCTGACCAGCTTCGGCACAAGTGCGCCGTCCCACTCGTCATCTCGCGCCCGACGCTACTGCAAGTAATCGGTAAACGATGAGGTCCTCGACTCGACCATGGGAAACCGGCAACCGGCGAGGAGCTTTTCATGGAAGAACGAGGCAAATGCAGTGATCGTGAGCATAAGGAATGAAGGCGCCCATGGGGCGGGCAGCGCGGAGGCCGCAGCACCCGACGACCACTGCGGTGCACGGCACGTCGGGGCCGGGTGTGGCACACCCTGAGGGCGGCCGGCATCAAAGACAAGGCCGGCGAGCACATCGCCTTCACAGACCTGTGGCCTGTGAGTGACAAGGGGCAGTCGCACGCCAGAATCTTACCCTTCAGCTGAACCAGATCGGTCTGCAAGTTGGAGACCACATACAAAGAGAGCCATTCAGGCAAAACAATTGTACCCAGGCACAAACGGGTGGCAGCTGATGTGAGTGGTGCCCACGACTGACGCGCACCACGCCTGGCTCGAGGTCTTGTGGGCGCGGATGACACTCGAAACCGCACTCGCAGGGGCACCCGAACAGCCTCGGCCTGAGACCCAAAATGATGGCCAGTGGGGACATTGCCCATTCCCGCAAGTCCGCAAGGCGCGCGAGTCGATTTCCAACCAATGCTCTCGCCGCTCCACGCATTGTACCGGTGACCCGCGAAAAACATGCAGCCTTGCGAAGCCGAGCCGACATGCCCACCAGCTACAGGCCACGGCGACGTGGAACGCCAATCGCCGTGTACTTGGTTTAGCGCCGTCCTCCGAAGGCTGCCAATGCTCTGGGTGGTGGTGTGGTGGCAATTCCGGGCCCGGGTCAACTCCTCCCACCACTGACCAGTAGCCCACATCTCGGCCTCCTGGGGGGGATGCACCAATGCAGGCTGTCGTTAGGATTCTCCCGGATGGCACCCCGCACCACGATCAAGCATCTTCTGCTGCTCCTCCAAAACAAACTTGCAGGCACAGTTGTCCTTAGAAACACGGCGCTGATCTTGAATGTTCAGCCCGGGCAAGCCCATAGGATGTTGGTCGGCCATTGAAAAAGCTTCAGGGGAATCTCTCGGATAACTGACTTTGTGCTGCAAATCCCCGGCTCAGCAACTGCCACCCGCGAGGGCCCCTCCCTTCCCAGAGCGGGTGCTGGCTTCATCGCTAAGGTCCCAAGAAAGGCCGGCCAGCTTCACGAACCAGCGTAGCCCAGCCAACGCCCTGGTCGGAGCCTGCGTACCGTTCACGCAGGATGTCACTCAGGTGAAGAGCTCACGGAGGGCGCAAAGCCCGGGCCACACCGTGGCATGCTCACCCACTCCTGGCGGCGCTCGCCCGTAAGGTCAGCACGCTGGCCCCAGCATCAACCAAGAAGTCCGCCAGTCGGGTGCCTCCTTCCGCCGGCCCCGCCCTGCGGACTCCGAACCATACGGCTCAGGCGCACAACTGGCCGATCACGGCCCTCTGAAGCTGCCCCGGCAGCCACGGCCCGATCCACGAGGCTGAGCACCGCGTCGTCCTCCTTGTCCTGAGAAAGCTCGCACCGCTGCATCCCGGTCCCCGACCCCGGAAGCGCATCCAAGGCTAGAAAGCAAGAGAAGAATCATGAGCGGCTGTTGCTTGAAGATAAGATGTTGGTTTTCAGACTCATGTCAGGCCCACCGCACAGGGTTCCTGAGGACGCTGAAGAGGCTGAAGAATGCAGCCCACACGAGCGTGAGGCCGAGCGGGCCGAGCACCTTGAGTACATCCATGTTGGATATTTCAACTTCTGCAGCTGGCACTTTAGTTGCTTGCGAGTGCATGAATTCACTGACGCAACTGCGTGGGGGGTGCCTTCAAGCGAACATCAAGACTCCATCCAGGTCATGGTGCGCACCCTCTCGGCCTCCATCGCTTGAGTGGCATAATTTCCGGACATTGGCCACGTGCAGCGGGACAGGCACAGTCAGGGCACGCTGGGACCTGGCGGCAAACGAAGCATGAGGGCATACCGCAACTCTTGCAAAAAGCCGGCCATCCCTGCCTCCACATCCAAAACGCGAGCATCCACGAAGGAACCGGGAAGTAGGCGGGCTCACACCAAACACGCTCCCCTTGCTGCCAATCCCGCCACAAAAGCCAAACTTGCTCAGGGGTCGCTCCCTGGCATGACGCTCCTGTATATGGCGAAGCAGCCGGTTGGCATGGTCGAGCAGCATGTCGGTCGGCCATACACCCGACCCCAGGTTGAAAACTTCCACCAAGGACGCCATGGTGGTAGTTCTCCCAGGCTCGAGCCAGCGGGTACCACGATAGAGCGCCGGGCATATTTGCCGACAAACGGAAACTGAAAGCCACCCCTGCCTCCGAGGCAGCCGACCTCAACACAAGGCAGGGTGCGGATGGCAGGCACGCCAAGTGGTAGGCCTTCCAGCAGGTCCGGCGGAGGTGGGTGATAATGCTGCACCTCCAGCACAAAGCCCCAAAGCAAGGCCGCGTCATGGGACTCACCGGCCTCAACCAACTGACGAAGGCGAGCTCTGAACTCCAAGAGCGCGGCCGGGTGAAGAAGCTGCTCCTCCGTCTGCACAGCCAAACGGGAAACAGCCTAAAGCATAACGGGTCACTCCCGCCTTAGAGGGTCACTCCCTCGGAACTGCAAAATTGATGGGGTCACCTCCCCTTCCAAAATCAGCTGCCTGCCGTTTTGTTTGGATCACACTTGAGCCAAAATGGCAGCCAGCGGCAAGCTTAGAATGATGCATGTGCACCCAAGCCTGCCAAACTCTACACATGTATACGGCAACATTCGGGATGACCTTGCATGCGTGCATAATTGACACCACAGATTTTAGCTGCTCCGAGGACACAGAAAGTATCAGCAGATTCGACCAAGCAACGTCTTGAATTAGGCGATACCTGCGCGAGACGTGACAGGGGTGCAACTTTCAGGTCGCATGACGGGCTTGCACGCTCTGCAGGCCCAAGGTGCGATGTTGGGTCGCCGAAGCCGAACTTTGGGATCCTGTACCAGCGGTAGCTTGAAAGCGAATTGAGCAATCGAGCGGTCATCTGTCTGCTCTCTTAGTCCGCCACAGAGGATCATTTTTGATGCACGCGGCTTGAACTCTTCTTGTCCCATTCTTTTAAATTTTGCTCTGTGGTTGGGGCCATGTTCCCGTATTCTCTGCAGTCGAGCATCACTGGGTGGAATCCTCGCTCGTTTTCTTTGGCCAGGACTTCCAGCCAACGCGAGTTCCAGGATTGGTGGTCCAGAGATCCGAGGATGTCCTGCAATAGAGCATGAAGGGGAAGAGCTGCACGATTCATGCACCAGCACACACTCTACAGCTGTCTTGAGACGTTGCTGTCCTCTGTGTGTGTTAGGAGCCACTTGATCAGCTCTGCCTGCCGAATCGCGCTTCGTCTTCGTCAGCACTTTGACATCTACGGCTGGTGACAGGTAGAAGTGCCGCTAGCCTCACCGTGTCTGATAGAAGCAACTGGGCCTGTTCTGCCGGCAAGGACTCGTAGACCATGTTCATGGAGCCAACCGTAAAGGTGTCAAAATCTGACACGACCTGCCAGCTTGCAGCAAGCTGTCATTGAGCCTCCCCTTGCATACCAAATTGAGTCTGAATGTCAACGTGCTTCTGGGAACTGCCCCAACATGTAACGAGTGCGCCAACATGTTCCGGAACTTGGGCTCTCAATTCAGATAAAGTCCTAGAAGGGCTACAGAGCCAGACACACCATGCCACATGCAACGTTGCGCGACTGGGGATTTAAATCTTGCGGCCAGGCACCGGCTTGACAAATGCTTCGGCGTATGCGATCAACAGGCCCCGTGGATTCCTGCAAATGTTTCAGCCAGGCGGCTCAACAAATGTGCAAGTTCCGTTTCGGAGCCAACGGCTTCAAGCAGACGACGAATTTAGGCCATCCGATCTTCACCACCACTATCGATCTTCACCACCACTAATAATCACCGAACCGCACTGCCGCGCTCTCTGCTTGCCAAGGTGCATGACTTCACTCTCATCGTTCTGGTACAGAACGACCTGCGGGCTACGAGGTATAATCTCTAAGCGCCATAACTCGTAGATTAACTGAAACACCGGTTAAACACCGATGGAGCATTTCGATGCACCCAAAGGTAGATGCACAAACGGCTCACGGCGGCACTGCAAGCACTCTAAACAACGCATCATCACAACGTCAATTGCCCGATTGATTGCAGGTGCCTGCGGATCAGACTTCCCTCTGATCGCATGCCTGAAATTGCAAACACACAAGGCATGGAATTCCCGTGCGACATTCTGAACTGGGAGCTGCCTCAGGGGCGACTGCGACTGCAACGAAAGAAGCTACAGTACCGGCGGACGAATTGGCAGTGTTTGGCTCTGCCCGCCTAAAGCAAGGGCCACATGTCAACATGTCAGCTGAGTTGCAAATTCATGTCCATGAAGGCGGGCTCAGATCTGCGGCCTGTTTCCCAGCCCATAACCTCAGCTACAGAGGCTGACCCCAGGCACCAAGACCTTCGCTCTTTCACAGATTCTACATACCTGCTTTCCGCACCGAGTGGCCGGAGAGATGTCTCTCTGCATGATGTAGGCCTGAAATCCACACATAAGACCAGTGGGAACAAAAGGCGTGGACGTCATGACCCTGACCCGACACGATGCCACTTCCACGTGCCTCCCGCATGAGGGGCTCCGGCATGTCGATGCCCCACCTTGTCTGGGAGAACTTTCAGATGAAGCAGAAGCGGAGGGGCATTTCTGCCTTAGCCCTTTTTGTACGGAACGGCCTTCATCCCCCATTCGTGCATGGGAGCTCTGACGGTTCAAGCATGGATGCGCTCTCAGCTGACACGTGTTCTCCGAAGCTGGCGTGTCAGGCAGTACGTGCGGTGCAAAAGTCCAGCCACGGTTGAATCTGACACTCACGCATACTGGTGCTACCAAGCAACACATCAGGTTTATACGAGTCCTTCCAGGAGACAGTGTTTCAGGTCGGGACAACTGAGAGCTGGCCCATGTGCATGAAGCAAAGCTGAAGCATGAAGTAGATCCAAAACAGTGCTGTATAGTGGCTTTTCTTTCAGCTTTTGACTGCTGACCGCGTGGGATCATTGACTCATCATCAGCATCATCATCATCATCATCATTGTCGTATTCTTCTATCTCTTTTTCGAAAAATCTTTGCTTGAACGAATCATTCCAACGCGAACTCGTTGTTCGAGAAGACTGCGCACGAGTTCCGCACAGAAGCTGCGAGATATGAACCGTGTGTTAAGCCTGCCGCCTTGCTCGCAGCCTCCTCACAGATATGGGGCAAACTTCTCACAGATGTCTCACAACTTCGTCAGAAGTTACACGTCCCTCAGAATTCTCAGATCGAGAAAGCTCGGAAATCTGCGCTCCTTACACCCGATTCAACACATTTTTCTCCCAGACAGGCCGGCAAAAACTCACAGACGCCACAATTTCTTAGGTTTCTCAAAGAAGAGGCTCGTTTTCGTCATTTCATGATCAGACGACCACTCTAAATCGTGGAGATGTATGTAGGATCACTGGGACAAAGGACTTCAGTAGACCATTGCCCTCCACCACCTCGCCAGTAACAGTGAAACGACGGAGGCGAAACTCTGTGCGAAGGCAGGTGGCCCAACCCGAATGCCTCGACAATACCCCGACCCCATCCAGAACTTCATGTTTGCAATATCACAGTTTCCACCCGTTCAGAGCAAGTTCATAGTTTCCATTTGCAGCTTTGACAGAACTTGACAGGCGCTCCGGCTTCGTGCAAGCTTTGCGCCGGGACGGGGGAATAACTGCCACGTTGTCTTCGGGAATCATGTGGAACTGAATTTCGTCAATGCAACTTAGTTCGCCAAGTTCGGTCGATTATGGGCCCCTGTTCTTGCATGAGCCTCGCTGGGCGATATGCACCGTGCAGCCAACGAACACATGCGTATGCAAAGACATTGGCTGAGACGGGGAACGGACCATGAACGGCAGGGCCACGCCACGGAAAATTTGAAGCTGGCGTACACCGAGCCGAGCAATTCTGTCCGCTCC
Organism: Symbiodinium sp. CCMP2592; assembly: GCA_905221615.1. NCBI lineage: Eukaryota > Dinophyceae > Suessiales > Symbiodiniaceae > Symbiodinium > Symbiodinium sp. CCMP2592. The sequence continues at coordinate 369,926 of CAJNDT010004257.1, read as the reverse complement.
TCGTCTTTGAGAGACCGGTCATCGATTTTTACCGACGACACAGTCTCTGCGAGGACAGCTTGCAGCACCTGCGACACGGCCCTCTCTTGCAACTTTCTGGACTAGCCGGCAAGCCGTCCAGAATCAGAATCCCCATTGACCGAGCCTTGCGTGCTTCCTCTCTGGCAGCCTTAGACTTGTAGTACCTAAGCCACTCAGAGCTGAGATCTGTGTCCGAAGCAAAACTTCTCACCTCTGATTCTTAGAGGCTTTTTCATGTTCTTCAAAGCGGGAGGTGTGAGTGAAGGAACAAAGTCGGGGCACACGACCACCCGCGAATCTGCTGGCGACTCCTCAATGACCTGTTTGTGCTCGTTCTCACTGATCCTTGGAGCTCGTTTGTCCTCTCTGAAAACTTGCGACGGTGGCACTCAGCGATGCGGCCGAGAAGCTGCACAAAAGGAACCAAGCCAGAAAGAACGCCTTTCTTTGCAGACTTTCCTTTCACCTGGCAACTTCACGATGATGCAACGAACCACTCAACCGTCTGCATGCCTCTTTTGCTACGGCTGACCACAAGCCAAGAGGCGTTCAAGCCCTTCCCGACTGCCGAGCCGGACAGCATCTTTGCAATGGCGTCCTGGAACATGCGGGAGGCCAGAGGTACTTCGGAACAAGCTCAAGAGACATATCCTGAATGCGGAGAAGACATTACGGCAACTTGAAGACCAAGCTGACAAGACATCTGAAGCGCTGTTGCAATGCGTCCTTGCTCGTTGGCCTATACACCGCGAACCAGGAGGTTTGTTCACCTGAAGTGTCACAGCATGTATCTCGCACCGGAATGCAAATCTCTGCACTGTGCGCTGCTGGATGGTGAAACCTTGGTTGAACCCCACCTGCCGACTTTTCCTCCCTTGCTCGCCATGGTACCGACTGTTCCCTCCAGCTTGTGCGCGTCCAGCGAGCCTCTGGGTCCGCGGCTGTCGCCAGCCTCGCAACGGGCTTCTCCAAGTTTGCTGCCCGAAATGACGCGTCCGAGCCCCTTTGCGGATGCAGACAGATAGAACAGTCCAGTTGGCTGGACGTTATGTTTTCAAATTCGAAATACCTGCTGCCCCACGTCACAGTCTTTCTGCGAGGCAGAGAATCGAAAAGCAGGAGAGAGCACAGCAGGGAAGACTTTCAAGTGCCGTCAGGCTTGGTCAACTTCCATCGCCAGGAAATGCTTGATTGGCGTGAAGCATGAGATTCCAGGCTTCGCAAGGTGGCTAGAACGGAAGAAAGACACAGCGCCCTCCTTTCTGCAAAACCTTTTCACGTCACCGCGGCCTGGTAGAAGTCGGCGATGAGTTTTCGAGGATCTGTGAGATACTGCTGCCTTGCAACTCTGCTTCTCTACACCTTTACATCTCAAACTCGGGGCCAGATTTCACCATGCTACAACCTACAGCCTTCTCGGCCCTCTTCGAGACAGTTCATGCGATGTCATGTTATGAGAGCTGGCCCAAGCTGCTGTTGCAGGTCGTTCATGGAACCCAAAAGCCGCTCGAACTTGCCCCGGCTGAGCACAAGGACTTCGACCTGTTTCGAAAGATCACAGCACAGTACGGATCAGTCAGGCTGGGCATTGATCATCGAGACACTTACACTCGGGAGTACCAGGCGGGGTTCAAGACGACGGTCAGCTAAGCGATAAATGAACCAGGCTGTCAGATGGGTCACAAGAAAGGCCACACCGACGTAGCAACAAGTATGGAATGCCCCAATCACAAGTCCAAATTGAAGGCACCAAGACTGCAAAAAGCGAATGCACAGGCACCTCGGTCACGCATGTCACAGATGCTGCGCGCGGCTCGTTCTTGAGAAGAGAGCGTTCTCCGAAGAGGTTCCCCGCGTGTAGCCTGACCTGGGGTTTGTCTTGCAAGCGCTACGCAGCAGGAGTCCAAGGTTTTGGCATTAGCCGTTGCGGGATGTCGGGTGTGACCCATGTGCAAGGTACGAGAACGTCGTGTGGAAGATGTGACTAGCCGCTTCGCATGTAACTGCCAGTCGCATCTCCAAGCCAACGTGCTGAAAATTCAATCGGCCTTTCATCTGAAGCCGGTTCAGGGCTGCAGCAGAAGCTCGACACGAGACCAGAATAAGGACTGAATGGCGTTGAAACTTTTGAAGTTGGCGAAAAGCAGCCAGACAGATCTGCAGCCCTTCGCACATAGACAACCTTTCTTAGGAAAGCATGCATGTTCAGCCCACCATCTGTTCAGCCTGACCAATCGTGAGGCTCGGACATACTCTTGCTCATCATCGCCATTCTTCACCCAGACTCGCACTGTCCCCATCGAAATCAAGAAGAACTCGGAGCCTTCAGGGTAATCTCACCGGCTGTGCACAGTGTACAATGTGCGGAACTCAGGGGTCGGAGTCTGCCAAACAAGCTCAGACATGAAAGCATGTGCCCGTCAAGTCCTTGTTCTCCCTGCGTGACGATGTTTTCACCAGGATCAAACCTGCACGAGATCATGCGGTTCGTCGGCCAATGCTTTCATGGCTCCCCGCGGGCCTGCGAAGGTGGAAGGCATCGCAAAGCTTCTCGAGAGCCTGACAGTCGGTGATCACCATCACGCCGCATTCGTGTTCGCGCGGGCGACGAACACAATAGCGCAGCATTCTGGATACTGACGGACAAGCATTAAAAGCTTGCGACCCATGCTTTGTCGTTCCCTGCGAAAAGACACAATAGCAAACATGGTTGGAAGCAAAGTGTGCTGACAGAACCCATGCAGTTTCGAAACAAATCCAGAATAGGTTGCTGCGCAAGGTCCACCAGACCATCTGGCTAACAAGAAAGTCGGCACGCGAGCCTCATCTTCCATCATCTCAAGCCTCGAACACGTCGCACCCACAACCAAGCAAGATACTCGAATTCGAAGCAACATTGCAGATAGCATTGCGCAAGCCGACGGGTCACATTTTGTATGTCTGCCTACATGAATAGACAGCACGAGAAAGAGACAGAGGGAGAGAGAGAGAGAGAGAGAGAGAGAGCCACACACAGACACACACACGCACACACATACACAAGCAGTTCTGCCGTTCTGCCTACACGTGACTTGCGGACATACATGCAAAGGCATGCGTGAACCTTCGGTGCATGCATACATACGTGCACGCATACAGACATCCTTACTTACCTACTTACATGCTTACATTACCATGCATACTTACAGACATACTTATATGCAAGCATGCATATATGCAGAGATGTACACACATACGTACATACCTACAGACAGGCAGACAGACAGACAACAGACAGATAGACAGACAACAGACGGACAGACAGACAGGCAGACAGACGGACAGACAGGCAGCCCGTAGAGACATGCAGTTTACACAAACGAGAACGCGTACACACGCATACCTATTGTACATATATACATACACCTACACACATACATGTGTTATACATATATGTATATAGACACATAGTTATCTATATGTGTGCTTGTGTGTGTGCGTGATCCTTACATACTTTTGCATATGCATATCATGTGTGTGTGTGTGTGCGCGCGTCTGGGCGGTGCAGGTCAAAGCCCGCATGCAAACACGTCCACACACACACAACTGAGAAGGCTTTCTGTAGACATGTCCGAACGTCCAAATACCTGCTGTGTTGGTTGTAATTGTCAGATTGCAGCACCCGTGCGAACTACAAGTGCACATGCCCTCATGAACATGACTGTAAAGAACATGACTGCTGCAAGACTGCAAGACATGTTTCAGAGAGCATGTAAACTGTTTCTGTAAAAGCAAAACTAGTTGCACACCAGCTGTGTACGCAGACACCCAGGCCGTGCTGGTACTTTTGCAGGTACGTTTTCCTGGTCACTTCAAGTGGAGCTTCGTTGGCGACGGCCACTTGAGCAACCCCGTCGCCCCCTGCAGATATAACAATTCTCGCTGAAAACATCATGCACAAAAAACATGTGGAGCAAAGTTTGTCGCATGTACAGCAGAATAACACAAACAAGCCCCAACTGGGGCAAGTCCTCAAAACAGTACACAACGGCCTGGAGGCTCAACACGGGACTGAGGCTCAACAACATCAAAGCAACACAACCACCTACACAGGCCCCAAGGCTCCAACAAGGGACTGAGTCTCAACAACAGAAGCAAACAAAGTGGAATGAATTAGGGTTTAGGGTTCTCATTCGTGACAGAATACAACTTCGGCCATCGTTCATCCCAATCAATGTTGCGTCTCATGCAAGTCCATCCAAATAAATAAATAAATAAATATCCTCTTCACGCATCAACGTCTGCCTTAGCCATAGCCGAACCCTGCTGTAAGCTGCAAGTCCATCCAAATAAATAAATAAATATCCTCTTCACGCAATCGATCATTTTTGTAAGTCCAGGGAATGGGAATGTGTTCTTTGTAAATTGCAGCCTTCCTCGAGACTGCACTCCGGAATACAAGCCAAGCAGGACCTGACTGCAGATCTCAAGCCGGAATGATCTCCAAATGCAACTCCGAATGCGACTCCGATCTGATTTCCAGAAATGTGATTTCCACTCAGTGATCTCCACTTGAACATGTTGTGAAACGGAAATGATCTCCCGAGCTGCTAACACAAGAACCCCGGTGGGCCGGCAACTTCGCCGTATAGCGACAAGGCCCTCATGAGGGAGCTCTTGCCGAACACAACTGAGAATGCTTTCTGTAGACATGTCCGAACGTCCAAATACCTGCTGTGTTGGTTGTAATTGTCAGATTGCAGCACCCGTGCGAACTACAAGTGCACATGCCCTCATGAACATGACTGTAAAGAACATGACTGCTGCAAGACTGCAAGACATGTTTCAGAGAGCATGTAAACTGTTTCTGTAAAAGCACAACTAGTTGCACACCAGCTGTGTACGCAGACACCCAGGCCGTGCTGGTACTTTTGCAGGTACGTTTTCCTGGTCACTTCAAGTGGAGCTTCGTTGGCGACGGCCACTTGAGCAACCCCGTCGCCCCCTGCAGATATAACAATTCTCGCTGAAAACATCATGCACAAAAAACATGTGGAGCAAAGTTTGTCGCATGTACAGCAGAATAACACAAACACAAACGCACAAGCAGACAGACAGACAACCAAACAGAGCAAAAGAGACACGGAGATGGAAGCTTGTGAAAATATCACACGGCGTCATGGCATCCCATGCTCACTGGAAGTGTTTCTGACACGACATACGCTCGGGGGTCTTGGCAATAAGCTTCTTCCCTGACCTGTGTCTGTACGCAACGAAAGGTGTGTAGCCGACTGGTGGCCACAAGGCCACAGCATCTATCGTGTCACACCCAAATGAATTCAAGAGGCATTTTTGAGCTCTTCAGCATGTGCTTGTACCTGACGTAGGGCTGCGCTTTATCCCCCAGTCGCAACATAAACTGGGGTCTGTCAGAACGTTGTTCAATGCTTCAGTTGGGTTTGCTCGGGAGGCGTGGTGCCAGGATTGGAGTGGCATGGGACAATAATCTGTCTGGTCTTTGTTGGACCAAGCTTCCGAGAGCGCTGTCGGAAGGACATCCGTGTGCAGAGGGTGACCTGCCCACTACATCAACATGTCGGTGCTTTTGTTCACGACACAGCAGCTCTCTGAACCCCCTGGTAGGGCAAACCTCCGCATCGCTGAACTGGTGTTGACGATTCAGCCAAGGCACATATTCGCTGTGGGTAAGCTTTGCCACGATCGTCTCCCCCTCCGCCTGCACTGTGAGATCATCCAGGAAGTGATTGCTTGAACAACCGCAGCCCCCATGCCAAATTGCGACTTCAACAGATATCTCTCCGCAACAGAATGATGACCTGCTCTCTTTGGTTTCTTTGGGCCTATAAAATGTAGCCCTCCTGCAATGCGAGCATGTGCCTTCAACGAGTATCTGCGCGGGTACGCGAACAGGACAGCCACCTCGCGCACCAAGAAATGCTTGCGGGCACTACTTCGGAAGAGATGACTGTAAACGGCAATCAGCTTCAAGGCCTCGTCGACTAGATCGCCCTGCTTCTTTTTCAAAACAGGCTCTGCCATACCACCTCGGCACACTCAAAACGGCCGGCGCCAAAACACGTCATGCAACTCACAGCCAACCCTGTGAATGATGTTGCTCCTACAATCTTGCAGCAGTCCGTTGAAATTGCATGACTGCCTGACATCCTCAACTCACAAGCGTGCGAAATCGCTCGTGAACATTTGCAGGTCTGAGCTCTATGCTTTGGTAACAGGCAAGAGTTCCCTCGAGCACAACCTCAGGCAGCGAGCTGAATAGTGGCATGTGTTAGTTAGTTAGTTAGTTAGAGAGAGAGAGAGAGAGAGAGAGAGAGAGAGAGAGAGAGAGAGACGAAAATGCGAGACAAATCCGTCGCTCAGATTGGAAGCATCCCATGCTGGCAGTTGTAGGTCTTGAATGGTCTTGAGCACAAACCCCTACATTCTGATTCAGGCAAGATTCGAAAAGGCTGTCTGCCCGTTCACCCTCCTCTGCGAAGAGCTCCCCGTCATACCGCAGATGAGTTTCCTTCAATGCTGACACAAATCAAAGGGCATGGGTTCTCTCTTTCTGCCGGCTTGTGACTGTGGCTTGTCGTGAAGGCGTGAAGCCGCTCTCTCCCCGTCTCCCCCTCTCCTTCTCTCTCTCTCTCTCTCTCTCTCTCTCTCTCTCTCTCTTGCTTGCACTCGGACACGGCGCCGTTCTCTCTCTCTCTCTCTCTCTCTCTCTCTCGTTCTCTCTCTCTCTCTCTCTCTCTCTCTCGACCGCGGGCCCGTCCCGCACACTAAGCAGCCTGGCAAAGACTACAACTTAGCCTCTCACTGCAACTCCCTGACCCCGTACGCAAAACACCTCTGGCAACGGCAAAAAGAGATCCCATTGACACCGCATTTGTGCATCTCGAGCACCATTGGTCGAATGAAGCGCTCCATGTCCTTACAGGAGCTGCAGCTTGTGCACTGTCTGTTGGATCCAAGCTGGTTTAGTTCACGGGCAATACAAATGTCTCCCATTTTGCAGAAATGCCACTCTGTCGCCGAACTGCTTGAAAACAGTCGCACCCCTGCCAGCAGGATTGGCTCGAGTAGTGTCAAGCCGAAGTACAAACACGGCATTTTTGACAAGCAGCTATGCAGCGGTCCAAAAGCAGGCCTCATGGTGTCGAACAGAATCCGCTCCCATGCTGAGTGCTTTGTCCACAGCTTCTCCTGGCAAACGGGACGGTCCAGAGCGTCGCATGACACTGTCCACAACCCCTGGTGCCATCAACGCAAAGGCCTGTACGACTGCATTCGTCCAACTGGCATGCTACGCTTTCTGAGAATGGCACCTCTAGGACCTACGACGACTACACCGCAACGATTTCAAACGGAGAAGTCCTTGTAGTAGCCTTTCGTCCATGGCTCGGCACAAACACCGCCACGTCTAGGCCGCACAAACGGCTGCACATCGATGACCTGACACGAAAAACAAGGGGGCAAGACCAATGCGCACGCTGAACAAGCCTTGTCGGAGGCAGAATGATGATAACCACTCCCGACGACATGTACCAAGCGCACAGGCCTCGTCATCCTCTTCTTCCTCATCTTCAGAGAAGAAGTCTTGGCCGAGTCCAAAGGACTGCGTCCTGCGCCAACCGCCGAACTTCGCAGGACACGCTCTCGCACAGGCTGAAACACGCTTGATCTACCGCATCCTGTTTGGCAAGAACTGAGACGATCTATGGCACTGCACGAAACACAGCCGCAGTCCTGCCGTACTTCCCCGATGGACTAGAAGTTGGATGGGGCATGACCCTTGCATTTGCCCGAGCATGTTCTTCACGCGATTAGGAACAAGTGTGAGACTCTAGGCCACACCTCCTAGATTTACAGACATCCGTGCGCCCGAACGGGTTCCGGGGACTGCGCCGGCAGGCTTGCTGCAAAGGCTGCTTTCTATCAAGGCAAGATCCGAGGCAAGCGCATGATCTGCCGTGAACCGCATGTATGCATCTGAGCCGCACCGACGAGAGCGCGGTCTTAGCGCTCCACGGCCATAGGCTTCAAATCCTTCAGGGGCTCTTTAAGCCAATTGTGCCGTGTCTGCAAACGGTATCTCCATCATGACGGCACGACGGACACCGTCTCCGAGGACATCCACTATAGGCGTTGAATGCCGGCTCTGCGACCACCCTCCCGCAGTCCCCAACGTCCTCCTGCGAGCAAGGACGCCCAGTGCCCGCGTTGTTGAGCCAGGCAAAGCTTGCGGTGGAGCAGACGGTAGATGTCTCAACATGAAAAGTCCGCCACTCTTCCACTGTTGACATCTGCTGACGATCTTCGAGAAGTTGCAGCATTGGTCCCACGGCTCGCAAGTTCGTGAGCATTCTGCAAGGCATGGGGCGTGCTTTAAAAGATCTACAGGCTCAGGCAACCTGCATGCCTCCGAATGCCTCCGCTACGCACCTCCCACCTGGTCCCACTCCACTCGGACAGTGCCGAACGCCTCAGCAAGAAGCGCACAAGAAGCAGCGCAGCGAAAGCCCAGACTCTCGCAATATTCGCCGCTAGTGGGTGGAGCAAGTATCAAAGAAAATGCAAAAATTGCCGCGCGGAAGCACTTCCCATGAGCCTATGCCTGAGGCCTGCACCCTGCGAGGGAGGGCTCCCTCACGAACTGCCACGAGCGTAGTGAGGGGTCAGAGCCTCCTGTGCATCGCCGGGAGAATCGGAGCTTCAACATGCTTCGCTTCGCTTCTTCCGAGTTCCAAGCCATTCGATGCCAACGATCTGCAGGACCTCAGACAGATGTGCCCATGCATCGATGGTTTCAATCCGTCCATGTGCCGATTTGTCGCAAATGCCTTGATGAGGTGCGAACTGTCGTTTCTCTCAAGCGGCCCGTTCAGCCGTTGGCATGCAAGTCTCAGACATTTTGGGCTGATGCCTAAATTGCAAAAAAAGTATACCATACAGTGCATGCCAATCCATAGAACCACTCCTCCACAGAAAGAACTTACTTCGCGGCACAGCCCAAAGGTGAAGCGGTGACGAGACGTGACGGGCAGTGGATGTTCCTCTTGCCCACGCGTGCCACCAGATTCCCACAAGCTGACAAGCACACAGCTCGCAGAGCTCATGAGCCTTTCTCACTCACTTGTTTTGCCGCTTGCCTCAATACTTCCACAACCTGCCATCTGTAATGCAATGCACAAGTCGGACGAGAAACTGGATCTCACATACCGATTCGCAAAGAGGTGTTCAGACGAGTGCTTACTTTGTGCCATGCGATGACCTTGCTGTTCAGAGTGCCCTCGGCGTGGTCGATAGCCCTTTGGCCATTCTCATCCACAGCATTCACGTCCTCGGGAAGTTGGAAACGCAGCAAGCAAGACGAGCGAAAAAAGACTGGTGCTGACTCGACCCATGCTCTTGGAGTCTTCATTCAGCCATACGGACACAAACGTGGAAACGCATCCTAGCGACAGCTGAGGCTGCGCATAGAACCTTCACACAGTCGATCTGCTGGTTCATGGCAGCGAACCTTGCTAGACGAGACTGCCGTTTATCATGCTTTGTTCTTCGGGCTGCGGTGCCCTGAAGCCCAACCCGGAAATGCCCAGGCACATGAGCGGTGTTTCCCCCCTGGCCGCAACAAAATTGGGGACGTAGCACGGCATGTCACTGAACGACACCCTTCCTTCGGTCATGGTCTACTATCAGCTCAAGGGCACAGAAGCCGCCAGCCTCTGGGTGTGCGCTTCGAGAGGGCACTTGTGTTGGATCAACAAGGAAACGAGCTCCTGTACTGGCACAAGAATGTAGATGGAATGGGTGGCACAGCAAAAAGCATCCATACACGAAGAACGTGTGCAATGCTGCAGTGAGCCCAGGCAAGAGGGAGAATATGACCCAAGCCGTGGTTGATATGGGCATTTCGGCATGAGCCTACAACATTCCAGAAGGAAAGACTCTCGGCATGACACACGCTTGAATGTCGCAACAGGTGCGGCAGATGCTGCACCAGTGTTTGTCGACAAATGCTTCAAGGAAGTGCAGAATAACAAATAGTAGCGGGACAGCATCGAGAGATATGGCATAACCGTGTATGACATGGCATGTCCAACATGGTAAGCAGGTCTCGCAAGTTACCCCTGCAAGGAAGCACGCAAGCAAACTTGCGAAAGAACACCCCATGGCTGTGTCACGGAAGACAATCAGGGCTTGCGGAGACGGCAACACGATACAGCGAGCAAAGTAAGCGCCTCAACTCGGAACATTCGGCATCAACCTGCTGACCTCCGGGATAAAACGTCAAAGGGGACCCAGAAACAGAACATGGCGTCCTTGTTGCCACACTGAACGGCACCAAAAAGGCCGTTCTGTCCATCTGCATCCTGGTGCTCGATCTTAGCCCGGGCAGCCAGAAGGTCCTGGGATCAAGAAATCATCAACCCACTTACATTGTGATGCTCAAAAACGTCCAAGCGCAGGGACAGATGTCCGGCCAAGGCTCCGCCACGACGGAATCGCGGCCGACTGCGCATGCCAGAAGCAGAGCTGTCTTGCCACCCTTGCTCGGCAGATCCACCTGGAACAAAGCCAGAGGTGGTGCAACACGCGGGTGAGACGACTACTCCCAAGCCAGAGCGCGCCTTCGCATCTCTGCTGATGAGGCCGCGGACTACAGCCGTATGCCTTTTCACAAGAACTGCCCCGATGTTGTCATCGTCGTGTCCGATTCTACATCTGTTCTGATCGAGACAAATGTGCCAGTGTACCCCATGGCTGCTGCCCACATAAGGGCAGTTTGGTGCTCAGAGTCCAGCTGGTTCACCTGACAGGAAGCGCCGATGTCTGCTTCGGCTTTCTGCTGCTGCACACGCCGTGTCCACCCCACCGAGGGACTTACCAAAACGCGGCAACGTGGAGCTATTGAATCGCTGATAGACACGAAAGCAAGGAAAAACTACGAAGTCTGAAGGGAGGAAGGAGGATCGATAATGTAAACATTCGGTGGGAGGTGCCGCAGAAGGTCAATAAGCAGGTGCAAGAGGAGGGGTCTTGCGGGCGGGCGCCAATGGCGAAAGGAGTTGCAGAGAACAGTCAAGGCCTGCGCCGCAGTTAAACAAAGGGCTTAAAGCCCCAAGAGCAAGCCCAGAACTTCAGCAAGGACCAGCCAGTGGCAGGGGAGAAAAGGGCCGGATACTGATCCCGGCAATCTCAGAGCTGCCCTGGAGACCCCAACGATTGTGAAAATGGCCTTTGCACCCTCTTCCAGCAAGAAGTCACACACTTCCTGACGGCAAAATCTTCGAACTCATGCGCTCATCGAGTGAACCCGTCATCTCAAGCAGTCTTGGCACAGATCCCGTGACTGCTCCAAGCAATCTTGAACACTAGAGATAGACGATTTGAGTGTGTCGCCGGAAGCTATACGAGACTGAGTAGATCTAGACTCTGGGCCCAGCAGAAGAGAACTAAGACCAGCTTGGCTTCCCAGTGCCCGTTTGCTGCAGCTTTCATCAGCGCTGACTCACCGCGTTCGGTCACCTGTGCCGAGGGCAATCTCTACTGTCTTGCTGCTATGATGGGAAAAATAGCGTGACAGAGCTGCATAGTCCGCAGCTGCGTCATAGCTCTTGACGAGCATGTCCTGGGAGCATGCACCACTGGTAAGACATTCGCCACAGGAATGCTGCAGGCAAGGTGCACAAATGTCAACGTTTCCGGCCAGTGCTGCCCACATAAGCACCGTCCACCCGTGGTCATCTTTTAAGGTCTCGGCAATGCAACAACCAAGCGACTTCAACATGCAACACCCGCTGCTCAAACAAGTGCACATGTTTGGGTCATCCACGTCGAATCCAAGAGTCCAGGGAAGCTCCTTCTTCGATCAACTGGCGCGCTATTTCCTGGGACGAAGAGCCAAAAAACGCCCGCAGACGCTAAATCTCAATTCTCTGGCTAGGCTCAAGCTCATCGCTTTCGGCGGCCTTCCTTGGCTGGACTTTCCGTTGCACGTCTCTGCACCAGTGTGACCAAATGCTTTTTGCGGGTAGTCTGCATCAGGGCTGTCACACCTTCGTCATCTTTGACGTCCAGCACGCGCTGCTTCTCGATCTGCAAAAGCTTGGCGCTGTCGGAGCCCATGATGCTGCTGCTCTTCTTCCCTCGGGTCCCGCCAGAGCTGTTCTTTCTGGGACGGCCCAGGCCCACATCAACGTCAATCTGCCAAGCTGCGTTGGAGCAGCTGCGCATCGATGAGGAAGCGGATCACATCGACATGCCCAGATTTGCCTTGCTCTGTGCTCACACATGTGTCAACACCGCAGCTAGAAACCAAAGCACAGGCGTCACCACACGGGGCTGCCAGGCTGCAAGCCTTCATCAGGGCGGTTTCGCCTGTATCATCTTTGGCAGAGACACGTGCACCCTTCTCCACTAGGAATTTGACGACCTCAGCATGCAGGAACTAATTCGGGATTTGAATGAAGCAGTCCTCACACAACGCACAAATCTAAAAACAAGAACCCGTTTGCAAGCCAGCCACGTGCATGTGGCCGGCCTCGGCGGCATACATCAAGGCACATGTGCCTTCCGAGTCTTTCTGGTCCACTTTGACCTTCGGCTCCTGGAACCGGCACACCGATTTGGCAGCGAGAACAGCACCGGTCAGCTTTTCGAATGCCACCACAACATGGGATCTCCCGTCCGTCAAAGCTCGCTGACAAGCATCCACCGAGCCATTCTTGGCAGCCTAGCTTCCGACCACCGCAGCATTGCAAGCAGAGCTCAAGCTCTTGCCAACTGACGAAGCACAACCGCACTGGCCTCGATAAGCGGGTGAGTTGTGACGGTGACACCCTTCCCCTGGTGGTTCTTCAAGGCAGCAAGGAGGTTGCTCGTCATGGCATGCTGGTCGAACAGCTGAAGTGAGTTGGAAATCTGCGATGCTTTTTCCTGGCATGTCAGAAGCCAATTGTTTTTTGCTGCATGTCTTTGTAGGTCCTGAATGGATTTCCTGCTTGTGGTAATTAATTATTGCGAGGCTGTAAAGGGCTCTGCGGCTCAGCTTTGAGCAGCTGCAGGAACGTGCGCAAATCGAGAAGGAGTCTGTGCCCAGCACACAACGCCGACTTCCCCGAACATGCGCAGTCAACGACGTGTGAGCTGATCGGAGGAAGCCTTGACGTTGGGGGCTCGAAGCATTCTGGCTGTCTCTTGGTTGAAACTTGGGCTGACGAGGTTTTGCCACCTCCCGTGCGGAACTCGTCCGAGTCTAATCGATCAAGAGTGTGAAGGTCCCAGGGGGCGAACGAGCTCTCAAAGGTTTTAGAAGCTGAGGTCTGGGCTGTGCATCCTCGGAAGAGTGCGGCGACCGTGGGCCCTGGCAGCCGAGGCCGTGGGAAGTTTGCAGAGAACGAAGCCCTACGAAGTTCACGAGGGTTTTCATGGCAGGCGTCGAAACCAAGCAGGTTGGCAGCGACTTGCAACCTGCTTTTGTCGAATCCTGAGCTCTGGATCCGGCCAACTCTGAGTGGTTAAGCAACAAAAACAGGACCTAGCAGAAAGGCCGACCGATCCCCTCCGATCTCCCAGCTTCTAGAGTCTAGTGAGTCGAGTCTTCATCCGATTCATCTCCATGAGCCTCCTCTCAGTGCTAACACAGCTCGACGCAAGCACTCCGTGAACTTTGCGACTAGTCGGAGCCTGAGGCTACTGCGTTGCTTCAAAACCTTCTGAGACTTTTAAGCCTTCAGAGCTTGGAAAACCAAGGTAAAAAGGCGTTTACCAGCTTGGGTGGCAGTCAGTCAGTCAGTCAGTCAGTCAGTCAGTCAGTCAGTCAGTCAGTCAACTTCCCCTGCCCGGAAAATGATACCGGCCGACTTCAAAGATCTCTCAAGTAAGAAATCAGAGAAACCCAAGGAACCAAGAATTGCAGAGAATCAATCTGCTTCGTTGCGAGGCAGAGCACGCTGTTAGAAAATGCTAACATGAGGTGAAAATGATGAGCCACATGATAAAGTAGCTCATGTTGGTATCTCCAAGCCAATCTGCGCAGCAAAATCCTTAATTACAAGCATAGTCGGCTGATCCTCCGCTGTGCTGTATACAGAGGCATCGTAATCCAGCAGTTGTTCATCCACTTGCTAAACGGGTGAAATGATATACTATATACGATTCCCGAAGTTCTTAGTAGGGGATGGGCCTGTGTCAGCCGCTTCGGCAGAAAGGTTAGGAAACCCAGTGTCTCATGGAGCAGATTTCCGGAAGCATGCCAAAGGAGACCTGTAACAGCTGCCACGGTTGGCCGGGTACTGTGACGAGTGCGCTCCTGAGTTGCAGTGGATGTCATCACAGGTCGTGCCGACACACAGCGATCGTGACCGTCCTCCGCATTGCTTCGCAGTTGGCGGCTATCGCGCTACCTGAATGACATCAACACTTCACTATGTCACTAGGCCTGTCACATGTGCAAAGCCCTCAAGCTCTAGTCTGAGGAAAGCGCAAGCAAGACAGCTTCTGAAGGGTCGGGCAGTGAGCCAATATTGCTGCCGACACATCGCAATGGAACTACGGAGTGAGGAAATGAAGCCGCAGTGTGCAGCCCTCAGGACGACGGAAGCTGGAAGCTGCTGCTTGAAGCTTTTCACGCTATTTCACGTTTGTCTGTTTCCGGGCGCAGATATCATCTGGTCCCACTGGATTGTGAAACACGATGAAACATTGAAATCCCGCAAGTCCCTAAATTTTCCGGGGGTGGCATATTGCCACTGCACCACATCTTGGCCCTTGCGCTGTACAGGAGATTCAGTGGTCAACATTTGTCAACACGAACCCCGATAAGCTCTTGTAGCGTATCTTTGTCTTTGTTGCCCAAGCAGGCAAGAACAAGAATGAGGACCGTTGAAAACTGCGGCCCTGATGGTCACACACTTGTCAAAGAGGATGGCTTGAAATGGGCTCTGAAACGGCTACTGCAGAATCAAATTCTTCAAGACTTTCTCCGTTTCCTTTTTGGGCTCAACCGTCGCTGTCGTCACCTGGCCATGGCCGTGTGCCAGTCGTGAGCTACACTCACAGACATCTCCAGTCTCTAAAGGCACTTCGTAAGCATCACAGAGCGTGTCTGTCAGTGCCCACCTTCGGCAGCAGGCCTCAGATTTTCTGCTGGCAGATACTCGTGTTCCCCGGCGGCCTGCTCTGTACTTGACGACATCAAGTTTGAGGCAAGCTGCGAAAGGCTGTCAGATTCGGATCCACCCGAGCGACCCATGAAGCTGCCGGCCTGCAGAGATTAGGCAAGATAAGGGCAACCCGAGGCAAGACAAAACAAAAAAAAACGATGCAGAAACAAACACACGGGAGCTTGCCACGGTGCCACGTATCCAGCTCAGCTAGCAAGGCATTCTTGAGTCTATTGTTCCTATGCGTTGTTTCTTTTGATTGCATCGCGCACTTCCTGGCTATTGACTTTCGCTTGCTGGTTCGCCCTTGCAGGGGGACCCTGCAGACATCTCCACCCTGACCGCACTGACTTGTAGATTCCCCCGTAGCCGGTCCCAGCGCCTTGTCGTTATGCAAGAACATTTGAATGTCGCCGCGAAGACTGGCAAGTTCTTTGAGCCTCACTGTTGGCGACACGCTTCGGCAACGTGCCTTCATCAAGGAGGATCAAACTCAGTGCACCAGTCTGCAGACTAGCTGCATGGTGAGGCTTGAGTCCTAACCAAATTGTCTCAACAGGCCATGGGGTCACGTCATTCACATCTTAGCCTTGTAGCGGAACGAAACACGGCAATTTCTCACAGGTCCGGTGTCCTCTGCATACTGTTTCAGCATCTTCTTCGTCGCGCGAATCCTTGGGCAAGCACTGAAGTTTCGAGTCCGTGCCCTGGACTCCGTTGATACTTGTACGACGGCAGGCGGGCCTTCGTTGCCTACGCCTGCGTTCTATGGCAGCAAGACAAACGGCCACACACATCCTTCGAGATGCCTACCCCATTCGGTCAAGGCACTGCTCCTTGCAGTCTTTGACGGTGGCTGGGTTTGTCCCACGCATGCTGAGCATGAGCTCGACCTTCACTCGCAAGCTGACGAAGTGCTGCCGCTCTATGCTTTACTGCATCGGTCATGACCTCGTCGGCTGTTTCGATTCACAAGCTTTTAAGAAGAAGACTGAACTTCCCTTGACAAACTACACATTCATAGGCGATGACCAAGATGGTCCATAAGCACAAGCCAAGACACGATTTCTGGAAACGTGATGCCATTATCACCTGCATCGCCATGTCGTGGCAACGTTCAATCACTGCCGGAGGGATGGCAAATCGTGTCGACTGGCTAAGGACGTCATCCTTCCGCTGCAAAAGTGCAAGGAACCGGCGTACAACGCTTCGTCCTGCTGTGTGTAAGTAGGTATGTATGTACGCATGTATGTATTTATCTATCCGTCTATCTTATTTACCTCTCTATCTACTTGTCTTCTTGTTTTGTCTACGATGGCCGGAATTCGAGCTCATCACGGACCGGTCCAATAGTAGTCCAATGCGTGACTGCCACTCCACGCACATCTTCATTTAAACCGTCTTCAATGTTGCTATTTCTTGCATTGCATGGTCAGGCACCCGTGAGGACCCTCGCGACCTCATCTTTCACTATGACCTTCTGTCTTTCCGATGCCACGGGCTATGTTGACACACTTCGCTCCTTCGCTACGACCGCGGCAGGTGTAGGGCTAGCTGTAGTGCTAACTGCTAATTACTGCTGCTGGAACTTGGGTGGGACCCTTTGCTGTCGCAAGGAGGTTGGGAAATCGTAAGGCGAAGGTCACGATGCTTGGTACCGTAGACACAAAAGCCCCAAAAGCCGCATGCGCGCACCTTTCGAGAAATCCTCGTAAACCACATCCTTGGATGAGTTCGGATTAAAAGCGCAGGGCAGCAAGGTGGGCGGTCGACGGACTTGGCTCCAATGGGCAATCCTGGTGCCGAGGCTTCTGGCTGCAACCCGGAAACCAACATGTCCGCCATGGTCACGACGTCAACGCCGGAGTCTTCGGCAACTCGTCGCACACCTGCAGTGCAACACCACTTTCGATGCTGCGGACATGGCCGTGTCATGTTGCTGCTATGAACTGTTTTGAATTTCCCTTGCGTCATGGTTTGTGACGACGGCCAGCACCACCGCCACGGCAGCAGCAGCGGCAGTGGCAACCGGTGCAGCAACAGCGACTGCAATTCAGTACATATATGCACATGAAACTAAACGACGGTCGCTGTCCGACAGCCTCAGCACCTGATGGACGATCATGTTGAGATTGGCATGTCATACCTCATAGCTGTCCGTCTGTGCCTGGTTCCATCATGAATTGCGCGAACTCCTCCCGTGTGAGGCAAACGTCCTGCAGCAGCAGCATGACAAATAATCCGTGCCACAGGCAATCCATTCGTAGTGGAGTCCTGGTGGCGGTTGGATTTGGCCAGCTCTTCCCTGCAAGAGCTGCACTCACATCGAGACTGGAGTGTTTGAACTTGCTCCGACTGCTTTGGAACTGATGCATTCAGCGTTCAAGCTTGCAGCCACTGCCGCGGAGCTCACGCAAGCCATCCGTTCGACCCTGCCTAAGCTCTCCTGCAATGAAAGCTGTGGCAAGCCTCTCCTGCGCTTGAGAGCGAGCAGCAACATGCCGATTGCTCTGCAACACGACACTGCAGACTGACCGGCACCTTCTCTGATGCAGACACAGCGCTCATCACCTGCAGCACACGGAAAAGGCGGCGTTTGACAGACCAAAACCCGCACACTCAGCTCGCAGCATCAACCAAAACTCCCAACAGCATGTACATGATCGTGAGAGATGCCTCAGCATTGCTTTCATGTCAGTGAGTTCTACTGATTCGCTTAATTCCCTAAACGTTCGGTCCATCACCTGTTCCAAGCTTGTGGCTCTGAGGATCGACCTTCAAAGCTCACCCTGTGAAAGGCTCTTGGGCAAGGAAACGAGGTCTCGGGTTCAGGACAGGAAAAATTCGTTCTTATGAAGATTCCTATGGTCTTATGGGAAAATGCTCCTAGTCGGAGTTCTGACGGGGTGGCACTCTCTGGGTTGGGCCTAAGTTGACTGAAAATCGGGATCTGGCATGTGGTGGCGGGAAGATAGTTGTACCCACCTTCCTCGACCTGGACCCGTTCGTGCCCGCTTCTCAAGGGAAGACCGGACCAACAGGACCATGTGAAACTTTCCCAGGCACCTCGTACTTTCGCACTTCTTTTTATGCAGTTGCCATTGCAGCCTTCTTCTTCTTCTCCAGAGCTGTAATGATGTACTGCCCCGTTGGGGACTTCTTGAGGTCGTGCACCGAGGCCTCGCGATCCGTCATTTGCCGACTTGAGTGCCACTTCCCACTTCCCTTGGCCCACGCGCCTCGAGGCGCTGGCAGAGGTTCTCCCAGTCAGCACCACGGCTGTACTCAATGATCCGCTGGACCGTGTAATTGCCGAACCGGTCCTACAGTGCTAGCAAGCCAAGCGGCCAAGTACCTAGCAACCGTGACCGGCATTTTGGGCCCACCTTCATGAGCTTCGCAATGGGCGCAGTCGGGTCGGAGGGAGTGCCGAGCATTGTGCGCATCAGCGCAGACCTCGGTTTGCAGCCGACTCGTGCTTTCACACCGGCACCCCACCCGGTGCCTCTCTTCCGAAAGCTCGTTGGCGTGGACGCCGATGGCAGTGATTTCGAAGCACTTCTCAACCACATTGCTCGACACCTCCGCATGATGGTACATGTCGAGCACATCTGACCCGAATGCTTGCCGCAAACCTATAGTCGTGTTGCACCTTGTTCTTGGAGAAATCCAGCAGGCTCTTGGTTATCGCCTGACCAAGTCGGAGCTGCATCCTTGAAACCACCGACAGAACCACGCCTGAACAATTTGCCGCTTGTCCTTTTCGCGTCCTCTCTCAAGGACGCACTGAATAACCTGATCCGGAGATGATGAGCAGGATCCTACAAGCACACTTCACGCTTCCGAGCCACATAGTTCGCATGGCTGTCCTGCAGGGTCTAGGCCACGCGTTGGCATGAAGACCCTGGTATCATGATAGACTCGAGCCGGCGAAGAGCTTTCCTTGGAGAGCTTTCCAGCCGAGGCGACGATCGGGTCCAGGACAGAGGCCAGCTGCTCTGCATCGCAGTTCTCCAGGAGCCTCTGAATGATGCGGCAGCCATACCTCACAGCCACGATCCACACCTCAAAAGAGAGTAGCTTGACAGTTCAGCTTCTTCGAAACACGCTTGGGCACATGTGTGCCGCCATTTCTGCTGCCTTTCCAGCTATGGCAGAGATGACGAACTCTATGTCGTCTGTGCTCAGTTTTTCCACAATCTTCTGGACCACATGGTTGCCTTAGCCGGCACATCCTCTCGGACTTGATTGTCTCGGACATGTAGGAGCCGCAAGCTGGATGTCTTTCTGGAGCCCAGCATTTCTGAATTCCGCAACAACAAAATCCCTCCACCGCCACAGACACAGAGGTCGTGACTAGGGTTAGCTGATCAACAGCACATTCTCGAAGCTCTCCGGGCCCGCGGCCATGCATATCGTAGATGCACTGGACAATTGTGTCCGCAAGCTCGGCGGCAATCTCAGACTTCTTCTGTGCAGGCAGAACTTCCAGCATCTTCTGTATCACGCGGCAGCCGAACTTGTGCTCAGAAAGTTCAAGGACCTGACCAACTCATGCTTCTCCGCAACACTGGAGGAGATTGACGGGATGAAAAAGCAGCTGAATCTCAGAGTCGGCACTACAGTAGACGCTAGAGCTCGGAAGCTAGGCCGCACGACGTCGAAGGAGCGAAAGCCATGGCTGCCACCAAGCCGCATGACCCTTGACCTTCGAGAGCATGACCTGGTCAGGGCCGGGTTGACCCGGGTTGGCCTCGGGCCCGACCCGATCTGCGGCCACAGTCTGGCCTCGAGCTGCTCGGCGGTGCCGTGCTCGAGGAGCTTCTGCACCACAAAGTTGCCGAAGGCGTCGCTCGCCAATTTCACCTCTTCGCACCCGAATGTTCACCCTCAATCCATGCGAACCTCACTAAAACCGTGGTCCGGCCGTGTCCGCCATGGCCAGATTGTAAATCTTGGCTTTTTCTTCTGCACTGCAGTTTCCGGCGAGCTTCCACTGAAGGAAGCGACTGCCCTCCTGTTCCTGCAGACCGCATGGAGCCGCAGCCGCAACACAGAACTTGGACGTTGCCCTCGGTCCTTCGCAGCTTTTGTCAGCCGCGGGAACACCTGGAGCACAGAAGTCGGAAGTTCACACTCCAGGTTGTATCTCTGCTTGCCGCTGCGCCGTATCGCGACCTATGCCGGATAGCTGCCTTCCTCCTGAATGCGCCTCTATGCCCCAGTCCGAGAGGCAAGTGGAAACATACAAAACAAACCGCACACAAAGACAAGCTCACGGCCGCTCCTCTGACAAGGTGAGGTTGATATCTGCCCCATTGATGACGGCGCCGTCATCAGGAGATTCGTCCCGCTGCTTCTTTCCCCGGACCTCGTCCTGTCAGACTCGCCGGAAAGCGAAAGTCTGTAGCATGAACAGCTCATACTATGTCCGTATCTACAGCGGGTTGTGAGAAGACGTCACACCTCCTATCCCGACCTTGTTCTTCTTGGAGCCCTTTCCCCTTCTTGGTGAACGGCTCCTTTCGGAAGCACCATGAAAGGCACGGCATGCCTGACTCAGACTGCCCAGCAATACAGAGGCACATTCTAAGGTTTGGAACCTGAGGCATCCCGGACGAATCTGAAGTTGAAGTGTCGAGATCGTGCGTAGCTTTGCAAACCATGGCAGAACTCGACTGCAGCTGTGGTCAGCGTCTCCTGCGCGAAGGCTCCCTGCCACCACTTTTCAAAGAGGCGACATCGATTTTGCCAACTGTTGATGCGACTGGCCCGTGCCTTTCGGATGGCGCAGGGTGCGGATAGCCTGCCGGCGGGTGGGCCGGCGGAGGATAGTGTGGCGGGTAGCCTGGCGGTGGATAGCCGCCTGGCTGCAGCGCACATCTGTTGTCCAGTGCATCATACATGAGCTGACTTCACAACCACGCCCCAACACAACACAAGCTGACACTGTCCTCATTCTAGTTCTTTCCCACCTGCCCAGATGATCAAGTCGCACCGCAGGGAATCTTAACTCAACAGTGGGGTGCATCCTTGTACGTCACCCCTTGCTCTACATCTGATAGTAAACTTTCTAAACTCATGCGCCTGGTGGATGATATGCCGGTGGGGCACCATATGCAGGTGGTGGATAGCTGTAGCCCGGCGGCGGATAATATCCGGGATATGCTGGCACATGGTAGCCGTGCCTTCCGTAGGGGTCGTAACGCGCATCGTACGCAGGATAGGAAGCGTAGGGCCCGTAAGGGTCCCTGTAGTATTCATCATACCGCCGCCCGTACGGGTCATGTGCAGACCTGGCCGGTGGAACGCCTGCATAGGGGTCCTGACCAGAAGCCTGACGATTGTCTCCGCCCCAAGCAGATGCAAGCTCATGCTTGGATTGCAAGTCGTCCGCCATGCTTCCAGCCATGGAGCTACAGGTGCATGAGTCAGGTGTTGGGCTTACTGATGGAGTCCGAGTGAGCCTCACATCAGAGCTTTACCCACCGCCGAAGAAAGCGACTACAGAGCTAATGGCGATGGGATGTAAACAAGTTGGGTGAAGGTTCGGCTGGGCGTGGGGTGCATGATCGTGGCTTCCATTGTGTAATACAGCTGCTGCGATCCGCAGCACGCAGAACACCTACGGATGCTAAGTGGTGCCGGTCACCAAACTTCCCGACCCTCCAGAATGGGCAAATATCACGGTATTGTAATCCCTTAGTAGAGCAATCAAACTCGAGCCTGGAGCCGTTGCACTTATGCATTGCATCATAACGAAGACACCCCAATGCTGCGGCTCGATTGTGCAGTGTTGGGAACTCCGTGATTCACCAACTCAGATGTTGCATCTTCCTGGGATCCCTGGCGCACTGATTTTGTACGCCATGGGATGCTTCTTTTCAGGACTTCCCTTACATGTACACATACGGGTCCTCTGCAAGCAATCATCTCACCTAAGACGGCATGGTGGTAGCTTCTGCAATACCACTGCCATCACAGGCTCAGGGTTCAGGACAGGATTTCAGTGTTGTGAACTTCGCATATCGGGGGTACCGGTATCGGCCGATTTCAACAGGGACAACTTCACCAAGCATCATAGACTCGAACAGTTCTCATTCACTTGCAACTGCTACAAGCGCGACATTGCATGTCGTGTGACGTCCTGAAAGCTGCGGATGCCACCACTGATTCAATGGTAATCACAACGACACAAATGCTGTAAGTCACGGCAAGAGATACCTACAGAGAGAGAGAGAGAGAGAGAGTGAGAGAGAGAGAGTGAGAGAGAGAGAGAGAGAAAGAGAGAGAGAGAGAGAGAGAGAGAGGCAGGAGCATGCGCCTCTGCATCATGCATATCTACATACTGTCTACAATGCGAAATCATCAGATTTCCGTTAATACTTGAGGAGCGGGGCCAGGGAACGAAAGCTAGCCTAGGCATGCCTAGGCTGGAGGGACGGCAAGCGACCCAGAGCTGGCGAGGCGGGCTCCAAGCATCATCACTTCCAACCACATCAGCAACAGCAGTCAGCAGAGCTGACGAGGCGAAGCTGGCGAGGTGGGCTCGAGCCATCCTCACATGCAACCAGAACCGCATTAGAGGAAACAGAGATGGCATCATCACCTCCAACACATGCAGCCACATGGGAGGTGAGAGGGCCTGTTTTGATCCATATATCAAGTCGTTTGGGTCTGGGCCGGCGGTCCCGGCCCACTGCTTACGCAGATAGAAACGAAAGCCTCGCTACGCTTGACTTCGTGATTATGTTATGGATTATAAACATGCGTGCCAAACAACAGAGCTGCGCGTCCCGGCGTGTGGTTGTTTCTTGGGCGCCTTGTTCGCATGATCCTTCCAAAGAGTCCATTTGAGGTCCTACCATACCACGGTCATTGCTCACTCCCGATATTCTCTGAACATGAACCTCATCTACCCGTCACCGTACGTATGCGCCCTTCTTTTCACTGGCATGGCGCTGGCGCAGCAGACGCGCCTTTGCAGCTCAAGCCCAGCATCTAATGGACAACTGGGCGAAAGCTTGTCACTTGGCACCGGAAAGGTTGGACTTCGCCTCCAAGAGGGCTTCGACCTGGCCGAAAGGTAGAGGGGCCTTTGACAACTGGTGACAGCTTCCAGGCCTCGTCGGCACGGGCTTTCTGACGAGCATCGAAGTTCTCGACTAGGAAGTCACAGGTCTCGTGCAGGTCTTCTTTCAGACCGGCCAGGTTCTGAACCTCGGCCTCTGCACCTGCAAGGTTGTCACCAGCCCTCCATGCTCTCCTCCCTGCCTTCCCGTTGCCTTCTTTGGACTGTCGGGCTTGCACCATCCTCTCGCTTAGCTTTGCTTTCTGCTCCGCCTGGCTGCATCCCACTCGCAGCACTCCGTGCGTTGCAGGTCACCCACGCAGTTGAAGGCCTGGTCTTGAAGCTCTTTATCTTTCGTGGCCAGGGCCGCGATGGTCTCCTGCAGGGAAGAGAGCTAACGCCCCAGCCGCAGATGGACTCAATGCATTAACCTCTGATTGGTATGCCAGAATCGGGCAGCAAAGCATGCTCAGGCACAAGTGCGGCGCCTTGCTCCGACACTGCCACTATCACATGCAAGCAGAAGAACCCCCCCCCGGCAGCGGTGCAAAGTAAAAAAGCGAAGAATATGAATTTGGCGTGACTCCAACGATGCCTCCCCTTTAGAGAACAAGTTATCGGACAGGAACTATTCAGCACCCAACTGGAGTCAGAGATGGAACGCCTGAGTGTAGTGCCACGGCAAAAAAAATCATTAAAGCCCGGCACGAGAGCACGTTGTGCTACATCTCAAGCAAGCTCAACATGTGCTCAGGCTTGACGCTGGTGCTGGGGCCAGCTGAAGCCACTTCCACTTCGCGGCACTGCGCTCTCTGGAGGTCTGGCCAGCCATGTGTTGCGGAATGTGATGGCCCGCTTTGTTGGCCACATGTCGATGTGTCAACACTGCTTCAGTCTCTCCCAGGACAATCCGCACCTTCCTCTGCAGCCCAACGAAACAAACTTAGAGCCGGTCTCCTTGCCGAAGTCTTCGTAGTCTTGCTGAGCTTCTCGCTCGGCTGAAGTAGATTCCGCTTCCATCTCCTATTTTGCATATCAGCGATGTTCGGACGAACGGCCCCAACCAATTCCGAACAGGCACGAAACGAGGGCCAGGAGCTTTCAAGAACCCGACCATGTCTCCTTCGCATCGGCAATCAGGTGCTGTAGCATCATCATAACCTGAGGTCACGCTTCCCGAGCAGGTGCAACCCATGAAGCCCACGTGATCCGAATTTTGGCCACGTTGCGCCGTTGTTGGCCGAGTTTTTCTTGTAGCCGCCAAAAGTCTCCGGCTCCTTGGGATTGGCCTTAGTGCCAAAGCATTGAGAGTCGCCTGCAAAACGCCAAAGGTGGCGAGCCTTCTGGAGGAAGGACCCATCGTCCTTCTTGTTGTAGAAAGCAGCCAGAACACTGAGCGCCTTTTTTAGAAGGACCTGCCAAAGGCGCGACTACAAGTAACCCGAGCAAATACGAGAGAATCGACTACCCCAAATCCCAAATCCACATGCCATCAAGCAAAAAACACACATACACACAACCAAGCCACCATCCCTCAGACTCGACCCTTCGTTCACAAAACGGACCTGTGTTTGGCGCTGCTGCTCCACAACTTTCTGGAATTCGGCATTTTCCTTCTCCCTGTTTTGTGCGGCCAGCTTCCTTACTGCAGGTGGTTTATCCACCTCATGCCAGCTTGAGCTGGCAACTGTCAACAGGGGGCGAGGTTTTGTGATGAAGTTGCTGCGAGTAACTCTCAGACCTTTGCGGCTCTAGTTGCTGGCTTTATCTTGCTGCCGGGCGACTGCTGCTTCTTAAGCTCGCCCACTTGTGCCTCAAATAATCATTTTGCTGGCAGCATCTCCATAATGCAGCGAAGTTACTACCGGATATTCTGGCCTGGACGTCTGCAGTCTGCATGTCCAGGGCCTTGACTTTCTGTTTTAAGTCCTGCTTCTCCGATCAGCAGGAACCGGGCCACATTGCTATCATGGACTGAGTGGTGGATGCCCACCTCTGCTGCGGCTGAGAATTCGTCGCCTTCTCGTTTCTTATCGTCGGAAGCAAGCCTTCCACAACTTCATCACAGACAGCCTCTCCAAAAAAGCAGCAAGGATTGCGAGCGGATGCGAGCGGCCTGTTTTTCTGGAGCTCTCCAATGCAGTAGTCCTTCTTCTTGACTTCGGCTGCCTGCTCTTCTTTGAGTGCAGCGACCATGGCCTCGATCTGCGTTCGCACCTGGGAAAGGGAAAGCATGCCCCCGCTGAGAGCTACTGATACTGTCGTGAAGCATCACAACAGCTTGTGTATTGACCACCATTTTCCGGTCGAGCAGTCGATACAGCGGTTGCAGAAGCTGCAGCGATCCCTTGTCGATATCCTGCTCCCAACGCCTGAATTCTTCCAATTCGGCGAGTAACTTTGCGCAGCGGTTACCTTGATTTATCAGCATCATCGCTTTGGATGAGCCACACTTCCGAAGACGTGTTGTTTGATCATCTGCGCGGAGCCCAAGGCTCTCAGGAACTGGAGAACCGTCAGGCCACAGAAGATCACCAGTCTCTGAGATGCAAGGGTAATGTGAATATCCTTGTGGATCGGCCGCATGCAGCCTGCACAGGCGTGCCAGGTTGGAAGCCTTCACGTCCTCGGGAGGCGACAGCTGCAGAGCCCCCTTAAGACACTACCGTGTGTGCCAAGCGTCCCGGCCGACTCGGCGGTGCCCAGATGGAGAAATGAGCCGCATTTGAAGGGCTATCTTGGAAGCTTCCAGGTAGCCATGGAAATAGCGAATGCGCGGATGGTCCACTGCCTCTGGTCCCCCAGAAAAGCCACCCCAACCACTTACCTTTTGGGCCCTTGTCAAACCCGTCACGAGCCCAAAGCCTTGTTGTCCGCGACTTGATGGATGAAGGCTGCCACAAAGGGTGGGCCAAACATGGCCATGTCGTGGGCAGCCTGCACTTTCTGCACTGATACGCAAAACCGGCGCCGCCAAATACACCACATTAGATAGGACCTGGACGTCACCTTGGCCGTTGTCACCCAAGAAGACCGCCTCGAAAGGTGGTCCCGTCACCGTTTGTTCGTGCCCGCACGGGCATGCGAGTACCAAGACTTGAGGCAGGCCTTTTGCTGGCCGACGTCCGTTCCCAAGACTTCCTGGCAGCTTTCGGGAGCAGTTTCAGCAGCTCCCTTGATCATCTTGCTGGTACAGCTGCACTGGTTGGAGGTCCTCCCAGTTGCGTAGTTTCGTTCGCCCGAAAGGTCGAAAGTCCCCCAGCAGTGCCGGGAACACGTCCCGGAGGCGGCCATACTTGGAGCCTGGCGCAGAGGGCCAAATGACTTCTGCCTCAGGCCTTTCGTGAGACATTCGTCACGCGGAGAGAGAGAGAGAGAGAGAGAGAGAGAGAGAGAGAGAGAGAGAGAAAAAAAGAGAGAGAGAGAGAGAGTGGGAATTTTGGGAGGGCCGGAGCCCAGAGATCTCAGAGCACCTTGGAAGTCAATGCCCCAGCTTGGCAGCTCGTTGGCCTCCGCGACGCGCTGGAACTCTCGTGCAACCTGCAGGACTTCAGGACAGAAGACAAAGCAAACAGAGGGAAAGGCAGTGGCCGCAGAGGGTTCACACTTCGCAAGACGCTTCAATTCACAAATACGAGGAGTCATCAGACATCTGCAGCACACATTCTGCGCACCTTACTGGTGGGCTTCATGCGCAAGAAGCCAAGCCTCAGCTCGGCCCGAATGCCCGCGAATGCGCTGTCGAGAATTTGCATCAGGCAGCCTTTCTGGCCGTGCCGACAGAAGCCGAACGCTGGGAGGAGGGCTGCAGCGTTGATTGATTCAGTAAGTACAGGGCTTGAAGTAACCATGCCATGGATTGGAGTCCTGTCTTTGCTGAAGGTGCCCGCTGCGCGGCCACGTGCAATCTCGAGCATGAACTGCACAGCCCCCGGATAGATCTCCTTCCTCGAAATGCAGTAAAGAGTGGAGTCAGTGAATCTCGCGCTCTCTCTCTCTCTCTCTCTCTCTCTCTCGCGCTCTGGAAGTTCGGAGCACAACCAGCTCTACAAAAAATGCTGCATCCATTTTCGACGGCTTCACCACATTTGCTTTTGTTTGTCTTACTGATGGCCATACATCGCCGAACGTCCGATAGCCGCACTCGTCAACGCCGCCACCACGCGGCCCTCCGGAGCACTTGATCGTGTCATCGACGTCCGACAATATCCTGAAAGTTGGCTCCTACTGGCTTTCGGATGCTCTGCCACGTGTCACATTGCTTCCTCTAAGCCAAGCACTGGGCTCCGACGGAGCCACGCCACCAACGAAGCAAGGCACCCTCAAGAGCTTCTCCGTCTCTCCGACTTCCAAGAAGTGAGAGGTATGAGGCTAGCAAACTATGACGACCAGTCGAGCCTGCGCGAATCGCAGCTTCATCCCAACTGTGGGTGAAGCGCGACAGATGACAAGCCGGCCTCTGAGGAACTCTCTGCATCCAAGATTTGCCGGGCGCCTCCACTCGCGGCAACGTAACTGCAATCCCTATCACAAGTAGGCAGCGGGAACCACGCCTTGTTTCCAATTCCAAGACACGTCGGGGCCGCTGTAGTCGCGGGACGAAGCTTAGACTTGCCTGCATCCCCACTGCAACAAAATGCTTCGTACATTGGACAGTCCATGCAGTGCCGAAGCAGGGGTTTCGCCTGTTCATGCGTGGCTAAGATCTCCAACTGCACCCGCAGCGACATGAGACCGAGCAGCACTAGAAGCCATGCCAGCAGCATGGAGCCAACTCAAGTTCAGCTAAAACTCCAGCACGCTATGCGTGAACTGTAGGCTTGCGATCACTGCTGTGGGCAGCTGTGGAGCCCTCTGATCTCTTCCAGCAGTGTTTACATGCCTTAGCCAGGCATTGATGTAACCTGCGGAACCAAGCAACGCTGCAGATGATCCTCCACCCGTTCTTGAGTCTCTCACAAAACTTGTTCTTCGGATATCTTCGGATGCAAGCATGTCCTCTTGGAACAAGATTGGCCGCACTCTTGTTTTGTGCTCGCGCACTGCTCGTGGTACTTTGGAGCCGTCATTCTAGCCCTTCGCACAAAAACGGTCGGCCCACTCGCAGAGGCGATCACAGGCCGCTGCCCGCACCGGAGTAGGAGCCGTAGAAGAAGACGGCCAGGAGGCCAACCGCGGCCGTGCCCGCCAGCAAGCCCAAGAAGACGAGGGGAAACCTTGTGGGCTCGCCACCCGTCGCAGCCATGCTCACTTGCACCGACCGGCCCTCCGTCTGAAAGGTGGGTGCCTGGGCGAATGCTCCAGCCTCAGCCTGCGGGGTGGAGCCGCGAAGCGACTGCGGGGCAACGAAGCTCTCGACCGGCAGCAGGACGTACACGGCGCAAGCCGCCACAGCCGCCACCAGCAGATTGGCACTGCGCTTTGCCATGGTCGATTTGATCAAGAAGGTGCTGCCGCGAAAGTTTCCCAGAGCTTGGGCCAGCTGGGGGCGATTCGCGCATACTTCCACACATGAGGCATCTCACTACATGAAATTCATCGTGGACTGCTGCATGTCCTCGGTAAGCCAGCAAGATTCCAATTTCAATACCTTTGCTGCCTTTGGTTCAGTTGACACGAGGGCAGAGAATCTGCCTCTTCCATCCATTTTCTATGGCACATCATTACCCTTAATGAACGATGAGTGTGTGTGTGTGTGTGTAACGGTGAAACGGGTTTGTTGTGAAAGCGGGGACCCCGTGGTTCTTCCTCAGCCCGTGATGAATCATGATGAATCACTATACGAACATCTCCCTTCCGTTTGCTTGCATTGTCACATTGATGCAAGAGGAACTGCTACCTCACTACCTCAAGACCAGGTCGATACTAAACAGACTTGCACTAGCTCTGGCTCTTGTGTGCTCTGTCTGTCTCTGACAAGTGTCATCATAACCTCTGCTGACAGTGTCGCTTCCACTCTTTCGTGCTCGCCCACTGCTCATGCTACTTTGGAGCCGTCATTCTAGCCCTTCGCACAAAAACGGTCGGCCCACTCGCGAGGTGATCACAGGCCGCTGCCCGCACCGGAGTAGGAGCCGTAGAAGAAGACGGCAAGGAGGCCAACAGCGGCCGTGCCCGCCAGCAAGCCCAAGAAGACGAGGGGAAACCTTGTGGGCTCGCCACCCGTCGCAGCCATGCTCACTTGCACCGACCGGCCCTCCGTCTGAAAGGTGGGTGCCTGGGCGAATGCTCCAGCCTCAGCCTGCGGGGTGGAGCCGCGAAGCGACTGCGGGGCAACGAAGCTCTCGACCGGCAGCAGGACGTACACGGCGCAAGCCACCACAGCCGCCACCAGCAGATTGGCACTGCGCTTTGCCATGGTCGATTTGATCAAGAAGGTGCTGCCGCGAAAGTTTCCTAGAGCTTGGGCCAGCTGGGGGCGATTCGCGTGCATGAAGTTCAGCGCAGAAGCGCCTAGACATGGAACAGTCTGCTTTGCCGAGCAGCCACCCATCAGCTGCCAGGGCACAGCCGTGCGTCCATCTGATTGTGGTAACTACCGCACAACCCACCGAACATCATGCCCTCGCACGAGCTTGTTTCAATGTCGGGGGCCTGAAACTGAACAAGGGCCAGGATAATCTTGCCCTGGATGTATTGCAGTGATCTTTTACAGCCTCCTGCATCCACCTTATCTCGAACTTACGCCATTGCCTTCACCACATCACGAGAACGGCCAGCGACTTAGCACAAATCAACCCAGCAGCTACTCAGTAATTAGGTAGCGCAACATCATCTCTCCCACTCTCCCGCTTTCTTTCAACCCCCTCTCTCTCTCTCTCTCTCTCTCTCTTCCGGGCTTGGGGATCACGGCAGCGTCCAGGCCGATCACCCCGTGCGCGCGCGCACACCCGCTTCTCGCGGGAGGTCTTACCCTTTCGAGGGATTTTCCCCTGAAGGCTCGACTGTACTTGCGGTTCGGCACAGTTCCCGGTGGATATTTGCGTCCACGGGCTCGGCTTTACAGCACCGAAAAGATCCCCCGGCAGAAGTCACGTCAAGGAGTATGAGTAAACACATTCAATTTCTGCCAGTGGGGGACGGGAGAAAAAAAACATGCACCCCCGTTACTTCGAACGGGTATCACCGAACGGCTTGGATTCGCTTTGCGTTGAATTATGCCTCCATCCCCCCTCCGAATTCCCTAGAGCTCAAGTCGTGTTGAAAAGAAGCCTAGACTGTGCGATTCGATCGCGGGGCTTAACGAAGCCAGAGAAGTTCAAGGTTTCCACGGGTGGGGCCAGTGGCCCATTTAAAGAGTTCACTACCTGAGTCTGCCGTTGTCTACTTTGTGTTGTAACGGGACAACTGGGAGTCAGGGAACCTAAATCCCCCAACAACTGCACTGCATCGAATTTTTTGTTCCGCAGGCTCCTCCGTAGGGCTCAGTGCAACTCGGTGCTCATGAAGACTCTTCCCTGCGTTGGGCCATGTAGGCTTGTACCTAGCTGCGGGTGCACTAAGTTGCCCGGCAGGGTCTTCAGGGTCGTTGGTCTCGTCGTTCTGTCCCCCGGTCGCTGTGTTGGCTTCCCCCACAGGTTGGGTGTCACGCTCCGTTGTTCTGGACTTGTGGGTCTTTGTGGTCCTGCTGCTCTGTGGCTTCTCTTCCCCCCGTCGGACTTTGACATCCCGACCGCTCTTTCAACGCCCCCTGCATGTCTGCACAAGCGACACTGCTCCGTCATGGGCCGTCACAGCCCCCAAGAAGCCAGGAGGATCACCTTGTGTTCCGCGGCGGAATAGTATGGCCTTCCCCCCTACTGGCGGGCCACCCTCGAAAGGGGCCGCGGTCAGGGATCAGGCAGAGCGAAGGGACGACGGGGCCACTTAAGCACACGGCTGCGGATATGAAGCTCAAGCACCACAGGAAAGGCAGGAAGGCTCCCCTGGAGTTACAGTCCAGGTTAACCCCCTGCCTCCCCCCGATGCCCAGGGGCGGCACAGGCCCCCAAGCAAAGGTGTAGCACTTGAGCCAAAATTTCAACCCCCTCTCTCTCTCTCTCTCTCTCTCTCTGCTTGCTTGCCTGCTGATCTCTCTCTCTCACTCTCTCTCGCCCTCTCTGCCTGGGCTTGCCAGAGCTTTCTTGAACGGCTTCTGATGATAAACTCAAACACCTCAACAACCTCAAGCGCTTCTAGCGCTATCTCACTCGGTCTCGAATCACAACTGCTGCTGACAGCGTCGCCTCCACTCTTTTGTGTTCGCACACTGCTCATGGTACTTTGGAGCCATCATTCTGGCCCTTTGCACAAAAACGGTCGGCCCACTCGCAGAGGCGATCACAGGCCGCTGCCCGCGCCAGAGTAGGAGCCGTAGAAGAAGACGGCCAGGAGGCCAACAGCGGCCGTGCCCGCCAGCAAGCCCAAGAAGACGAGGGGAAACCTTGTGGGCTCGCCACCCGTCGCAGCCATGCTCACTTGCACCGACCGGCCCTCCGTCTGAAAGGTGGGTGCCTGGGCGAATGCTCCAGCCTCAGCCTGCGGGGTGGAGCCGCGAAGCGACTGCGGGGCAACGAAGCTCTCTACCGGCAGCAGGACGTACACGGCACAAGCCACCACAGCCGCCACCAGCAGATTGGCACTGCGCTTTGCCATGGTCGATTTGATCAAGAAGGTGCTGCCGTGGAAAGTTTCCTAGAGCTTGTGCCAGCTATGGCTGCTCGACAACACCTGTCAGCAATTATCACAATCCACTACCCTCCATTTCAGCACTTTCGAACTGCACTACATCATGATTGATGGTGTGCTGGCTCTCGCCCCCTGCACGTCATGGACGTGCGGACAGCCACGACATTCAAGGCTCGAAAAGAAGTGTGCAGAACAAGTCGCCTCGGATCTTTTATGCGTGCGGCTGCTGCTAGTGCTTTGGAGCCGTCATTCTCGCCCTTTGCACAAAAACGGTCGGCCCACTCGCAGAGGCGATCACAGGCCGCTGCCCGCACCAGAGTAGGAGCCGTAGAAGAAGACGGCCAGGAGGCCAACCGCGGCCGTGCCCGCCAGCAAGCCCAAGAAGACGAGGGGAAACCTTGTGGGCTCGCCACCCGTCGCAGCCATGCTCACTTGCACCGACCGGCCCTCCGTCTGAAAGGTGGGTGCCTGGGCGAATGCTCCAGCCTCAGCCTGCGGGGTGGAGCCGCGAAGCGACTGCGGGGCAACGAAGCTCTCGACCGGCAGCAGGACGTACACGGCGCAAGCCACCACAGCCGCCACCAGCAGATTGGCACTGCGCTTTGCCATGGTCGATTTGATCAAGAAGGTGCTGCCGCGAAAGTTTCCTAGAGCTTGGGCCAGCTATGGCTGCTCGACAACACCTTTCAGCAATTATCACAATCCACTACCCTCCATTTCAGCACTTTCGAACTGCACTACATCATGATTGATGGTGTGCTGGCTCTCGCCCCCTGCACGTCATGGACGTGCGGACAGCCACGACATTCAAGGCTCGAAAAGAAGTGTGCAGAACAAGTCGCCTCGGATCTTTTATGCGTGCGGCTGCTGCTAGTGCTTTGGAGCCGTCATTCTCGCCCTTTGCACAAAAACGGTCGGCCCACTCGCAGAGGCGATCACAGGCCGCTGCCCGCACCGGAGTAGGAGCCGTAGAAGAAGACGGCCAGGAGGCCAACAGCGGCCGTGCCCGCCAGCAAGCCCAAGAAGACGAGGGGAAACCTTGTGGGCTCGCCACCCGTCGCAGCCATGCTCACTTGCACCGACCGGCCCTCCGTCTGAAAGGTGGGTGCCTGGGCGAATGCTCCAGCCTCAGCCTGCGGGGTGGAGCCGCGAAGCGACTGCGGGGCAACGAAGCTCTCGACCGGCAGCAGGACGTACACGGTGCAAGCCACCACAGCCGCCACCAGCAGATTGGCACTGCGCTTTGCCATGGTCGATTTGATCAAGAAGGTGCTGCCGTGGAAAGTTTCCTAGAGCTTGGGCCAGCTATGGCTGCTCGACAACACCTGTCAGCAATTATCACAATCCACTACCCTCCATTTCAGCACTTTCGGATCTTTTATTCGTGCGGCTGCTTCTGGTGCTTTGGAGCCGTCATTCTCGCCCTTTGCACAAAAACGGTCGGCCCACTCGCAGAGGCGATCACAGGCCGCTGCCCGCACCGGAGTAGGAGCCGTAGAAGAAGACGGCCAGGAGGCCAACCGCGGCCGTGCCCGCCAGCAAGCCCAAGAAGACGAGGGGAAACCTTGTGGGCTCGCCACCCGTCGCAGCCATGCTCACTTGCACCGACCGGCCCTCCGTCTGAAAGGTGGGTGCCTGGGCGAATGCTCCAGCCTCAGCCTGCGGGGTGGAGCCGCGAAGCGACTGCGGGGCAACGAAGCTCTCGACCGGCAGCAGGACGTACACGGTGCAAGCCACCACAGCCGCCACCAGCAGATTGGCACTGCGCTTTGCCATGGTCGATTTGATCAAGAGGGTGCTGCCGTGGAAAGTTTCCTAGAGCTTGTGCCAGCTATGGCTGCTCGACAACACCTGTCAGCAATTATCACAATCCACTACCCTCCATTTCAGCACTTTCGAACTGCACTACATCATGATTGATGGTGTGCTGGCTCTCGCCCCCTGCACGTCATGGACGTGCGGACAGCCACGACATTCAAGGCTCGAAAAGAAGTGTGCAGAACAAGTCGCCTCGGATCTTTTATGCGTGCGGCTGCTGCTAGTGCTTTGGAGCCGTCATTCTCGCCCTTTGCACAAAATCGGTCGGCCCACTCGCAGAGGCGATCACAGGCCGCTGCCCGCACCAGAGTAGGAGCCGTAGAAGAAGACGGCCAGGAGGCCAACCGCGGCCGTGCCCGCCAGCAAGCCCAAGAAGACGAGGGGAAACCTTGTGGGCTCGCCACCCGTCGCAGCCATGCTCACTTGCACCGACCGGCCCTCCGTCTGAAAGGTGGGTGCCTGGGCGAATGCTCCAGCCTCAGCCTGCGGGGTGGAGCCGCGAAGCGACTGCGGGGCAACGAAGCTCTCGACCGGCAGCAGGACGTACACGGCGCAAGCCACCACAGCCGCCACCAGCAGATTGGCACTGCGCTTTGCCATGTTGCTGCAATCTGCGGTTCTATCGAGTTCTGAGAGCTGGCTTCTGCTGCACAAGTCGAAGGAAGTCATTTTTTGATCTGCCTTTGGTTTCCTGAATTACCACTTAACATCTAGCTAGCCCCCTCTTGATGCTCTTTCAGTTGAGACTGAACATTAGCCCCGTCTCATGCTCCGAGGCACCTTTGCCAGCCCATCCACCTTCGCTTGAAGCGAAAGCGTAACCAGACGGCTATCCTTGCGACCATTGCGAAAATAGGGCAATGCTGCCGTCGTCTGCAGCGCAAGCACAAGGGAGACCTTCCCTGCAGCCTGGCGTCGTGCGCTTTTCCCAATGCCAGCAGTCTGTCGTAGATCTGCTGAGGCATGGCCGAGGCCTGCAACAGAAGGCATCCCGAAACCGAAACCCTGGGACAGGGCACCGGGCGGCCTTCTCGGATGCAAGCTGCAGGAAGGAGGGTGCCATGGTCTTGCCTCACGTGAGAGATCTAGGGAGTGCTGACGACGGTCAGTTCACCTCTTTTCTTTTCGTCACTTCAGAGATTCAGCCGTACGCAACAGTAACCTCGATATGCTCCTGACAGGGGCCTGGTCTAACATCGGACCACCCGATGCTTCACATGAAGACGCCTAGGGCATCTGCCGAAGAGGTCGAAGGAATCATCCGAATCCAATATCTCAACGGCCTTCGAGACCGCCTGCTCAGCAGTTCACCAAGCTGATCATGACTTCTAAAGTTCGACAAACGTGCCACCATTCAACCTCTTTCACGACTGGCAGTGGTGCTCAAGCAATGGCAGATGGTTTTGAGCAAAAGCAGCCGTCCTACCCTGCAAGGTTCCTTTCCAAAGGCCTGCAGTTCATCGCCGCGTATCTTCTGGCGCTTGTCCCACTCCTGGCCCTTGGCATCGCACTGCTTCTGCACCTTTGGCGGGCAACACCCCACGGATGCCGCTGGTGGGGTGAGATGCCACCATGCGACGCCACCGTTCGCAAACTGCTGTGATGCGCCGACCCTTCAAAGCTCCAGCCTTCCTTGCGAAGGCGAGATCTTCTTCTACAGAGCCTTTGGCATCTTTGACTGCCTTCGCACACTGTGTGCACCAGCAATGGCTTTTTTCGTTTCGTCGGGTCGTTTGGAGTCGTTTGCCTGCTTCTTTTGGAGGCGCTCCTCATCGGCAGCAGTCTTTTCCTCCTGGTTCTGACAACTACAGTCCATTGCTTTTTGCATCCACAGTCCATTGCTGCAATGGTTTTGTGCCTGTCGCTGGAGCCGCTAGAGCAACAAGACTCCGAAAGGCAGCCCCACCCCACCTTTTTGGTTGCGATCTGCACCTTTGCCGAGTCGATTTCTTTCCCTCGGCTTGGCGCACGTCGCATGACTCCAACCTGGATTTTGGAGCTGCTCGGAGCACCTTGCCAACAAATCAGTCGGGGATCTCTTGGCTGAGACGAGCTTTTCGTAGGCAGCTTTGTTCTGAAGCTCCTCGTCCTGCAGCTCCTGGCAGCTTGAAGTGCATTCAAAAATGGTTCTGCCGCGCCCGCAGAGACAAAACCGGTCCTTCAGACTGCCCTCGAAGTCCGTCTCAAGCCCGTCGATAACCCCTCGTACAGATCCTTCGTGCTTTAAAAGGTTGGTCCAAGGTTTCGAAACGTCAATTCCAGGCCCAGGCCTGAGGTTGGATCCTGCAGGAAGGCCATGAGCTGCTGACGGCTCTCAGACTTCAAGTGCTCCGCTTGCCTTCACACACGCTCTGATCCTGCACAATGCGCGTATCGCATGGCTCTTCGGGCTCCGCTGCCTCTCCGCCACTGCTCGGAGCAAACGGATCGGAGTGTCTGCTGGCCGCTGCCTCTTGATGTTTCATGGCCAAGTATTAAGGAAATTCATCCTTTACAAAGCATCTTGCTCTTGCAAAGCCTGTGCTTCTGCCGGGTGGCAAGAAGGAGGGGAAGGAGGAGGTGTTCAATGCGACCTGGGCCGAACGCACCTCGGCTGCCAAACTGGCGACGGCAGCTGAGCAAAGCCAAAAGAGCTTTCTCCGTGCTATGCGGATCTGGCACGGAATTCAAATTGTTGAACATCTCCCGCTCGTCCTCCTGGAACTTCGCCACCTTGCCAATAGACAGCCAGAAAGCCGTTTCATGTGCAGACCTAGGACGGTCCCCCACCTGCTTCTTGCGCAGAGCCATGGACTCGTCCAATGACAACTCGTTCTCGTCAACCTCCTGCTGCCTCACAGCAAACAGCGAAATCTGCCAGGACTGAAAATAAACTGTTTAGTAATCGCCGACCCATCGAAGAACTCGCATCACACAGCCACTGCTTAGCTCACTGTGGAACTTGCAAGGTGTTCCGCCCCCGGCTCTACGGCGACCGCATTTTTGAGGGTTATGAACGACCCACGGCTGATGCCGAAACATGCAGAGAGGCAAATTCTTGTACTCCGTTGCCAGAGTCGAGCTGATGGCAGTAAGCTCGGTGATGCGCGTCTCCCATTCCTGTTGACAAAAGATGAGCCTTTCCGGCCTTTCCTTGTCGAACAGCCAGCCCCAAGAAGTCCCAGAACCGTCCTTGATGTTTGCTCGAGCCTCCAGAATGGCCTGGCGACACTTCGCTGCACTGATGCGGAAAGACGAACCTGTTCAGCCAAGCCTTCTCCTTTTGTTCGCCGTTCTCCTGCAACTCTCGCTGCTCAGGATCAGCGACGGCACCGGCTCTGCATCCAACAAGGCTCCTTGCACCAGCAGTTGTACTTCTCCATGAGATCAGCTTCCTCTTCCGCTTCACTTTCGAGCTGCTCCTCCGAGAAGACTACAACGCGACTCGATGCCAAATAAACCAGGAATGCTTGACTCAGGAACACTGTTATACCTGTATGTGATATACAACTTCTCGTATAACTAAGTACATATGCAATATGCAATAAATGTAATGCAATGTGTCATGTCATGTAGTGTAATGGAATGTAATGTGTAATGTATGCAATTACAGGTAAAACGGATTATAATTACAAGTATGCACATACACATACATACATGCATACATACATATATACAATACAATACAATACAATACAATACAATACAATACAATACAGTACAGTACAGTACAATACGATACAATACAGTACATAAATGGAGATACATACATACAAATGCAGATACATACATGCGTACATACACATACCTATACATACACATACATACATGTACATACATACACATGCATACACATACATACACATACATACACATACATATCCATATACATACATAGATGTACATATACATACATGTACATACATATACATACACATACATACATATACATACACATACATACATATACATACAGGGTGCAGGGAATTTCGCGGAACTATGTTCGGAAACTGCGCGGGGAATTTCACGCACATGCGCCCGAGAATTCTATAATCCTCCAAAAATTCAAGAACCCGTCAGTTTTTTCAAGAGGCTGGCCAGAAATCGAGAAACTAGACTGCCATGTTCGGTAACATGTGCCAAGCTCGCCCCACAGCATTTCCATGCATTTCCAGATGCCATCTAAATGCATACGGTCACCTGTATCTGTCCGCATCATGACTGCATACATACATATTAGATACACGCCTATGTGTAGACAAGCCAAGCCAAGCCATGCTGCCAACTCCCCCCTAAAATGGCCCTGATATCACCAAGGATTTCTACGCGCCTTCTAAATGCATATGGCTACAATGTAGACAAACAACAACCACATGTACAGACGTACACACTACATACTGTCACACTTACATACGTTGGGAAGTCCGCGTGGGAGGGAGGGCCAGCCCCCTCCCACCAGCCTTGCTGCCAAGCTCGCCCGACAAATTCGACGTGGATTTCTAGACGCCATCAAAATGCATACGGTCACCTGTACCTGTCCCCCTGAAACCCCACCCCTGCGGAAGCCAAGCCAAGCCATGCTGCCAACTGCCCCCGTAAAATCACCATGCATTTCTACACGCCGTCTGAATGCTTATGGCATGTTGTTTCTGAAAAACACCGGTCCTTATGATTGAATTTTGCCAAAATAAAGGTTTGAAAAATTCCGTTGAAGCTTCGAGCCAGTAGTGCTTGCTTTCCGTCGGTGGCATAATGGTTGGAATATGCGGCTGGAGGCTGAACATGTCGGTGTTTCCACTTGGAGCAGCCGCCTACGCCGGTACAGCAAAAAGGCGGCAAGGGTCAGCAATGAGCTTGAGCACCTGAAGCCGTAGGTGCGATTGCGAATGTATGACTCCACTCAACAGCCCGCCACTCCCGCCCCCCACTCCCGCTCCCCACTGCCGGCTAAACATGTTGGTGTTTTCACTTGGGACAACCGCCTACGCTGCTGCAGCAAAAGGCGGCATGGGTCAGCAATGAGCCTGATCAGCGGGCTTTGGGCTCTCACTTATAGAAACATCGTTCGGCAACAACAGGTCGCACCTTCTGGCTGTCAGGAACTCACCTATGCGTATCACCGCTCCCCATGTCATTGCTAGCATGCCGGCAACACGTGACCATTCCCACATCAAAGATAGGATAATGGGCGCCAGCAAAATTTGCCAGCGAAGGGCAACGTGATGCGAATGAGGATCTTCACGCGACCGGGAAAAGGTCAAATCCCACGAGGACTGCAAGCATCTCCTCACCGCCAACTCCCCGCTGGCGATGGCGTCGATGACCTCCGAGTATAGTGGGAGTAAGGCCAGCCTGCCTTTCATAGCAGACCAGAAATGCATTCAAACGTTTCGTGCTAGCAGGCGACAAATCAAGCAGCGCGTCCAACTCGATTCCTCGCCCAGCCAGCCGCTCAGAAAAGGCCTGGAGCAGGTTGCGTCGGTTGCGTCCCCTCTTCTGCGTCACCGGCTCGGTTTTGGTACGTCTTCCGTCAGCTTCCTAAGGACTGGGGCAATGGTCCCTCGAAGGGCTGCGACCCTTGGCACAAGAGCGCGGGGTTAATACTCGAAGTGGGCTTTAAGGGGCAAGAGCTCACACAAAACGTAAGATCGACGCGGCCTCGAGGATGTTGATATGCCAGGCAGAGCGCAAGCACCAAGCATCACCGGTCTTGCAGCACACAAACAGAGATAGGACAATACACTCGGTTCGCGATGCAAGGGTAGGGGGTCCGGCTTAGACCAGCACAGCCGGCAAAGCAGAGCTGCGGGCACAGTGAAGCAAGGCGATGCACCGAGACGCTTGCTGCATCACAAGAAGGCTTGGCGGAGCGCGAGGAAGCAGGGCGCCCGAGACGAGGCCGACTAGGAAGCACTTTGCCTTCCTCTGCTGCAGCAAATGGACAATAACCCACTCAAAAGACCGGTCTAGCAGCAGCAGTCGATGAACCGGGCTGACCTTCACTGAGAAGACGGGCCGGGCCCAACCACTCGGCCCCACTCTGCGAGAAAGGAAGACACAAGACCACAGCAAGCGCCTACCTCGGCACGTCAAAGCAGACAGCCAAAGGTCGTCGGGGGGCCATACGCGAGTCAAAAGGCTCACGGTCATCGAAGGGAGCAAGGACGGCCTCCTCCTTCGACAAAAGCCTGCTGTAACTTCTTGGAAGCAGTCCCCGAAAGCAGCCATTCAACATCAACGCCAACCCGTGCGGCAGTGGTGTAGCTTCCCTTTGCCTCCGAAGCATCAGTGGCATAAAGCTCAGGCAAGAAGGTGGCAGCAAGATCAGAGAGGAGGCAAGGGCGGAAAGCAAGCTCGCGATTGCTGGCTGCCTTGTAAACTTCAGAGTACTTCACAGAAGATTGACATGAGAGGCCTGCGGAACAAGGCCACAGAAGTCCAGCTGAAAACAACCGAAAGCCACAAGGAGTCCATGACATGACTAAGGCGGGCAGCCTCGAGAGAAACAAAGGCGACAAAGACCGGTTTGCCGGCTGGGTGCACTGAGACTGGACTGGCTCGAGGCAGATCCGGGCCGGGCATTCGAAGCCGCCTTTGAGCCCGAGCCCCCTCACTGATGATGAAAATCCTTCCTGTCGGCGGCTACATACACGGCCGGGCTCCCTCCAACATCCCAACCACACTGGGCCACAACGGATGAACAAGCTGTGCTGCGAGAACCTTGACTCCGCCCAAGTCTGACGGCGCCGGCCAAACCCTAAACCCTAAACCCTATAGCGCGCCTCCTTCGCTTTCGCCTGCATCTGCGAAGTCTCGGTCGGATGCAGCAGAGCCGTTTCGGCTCGCTGCGAACGGGCCTGCGGCAGCAGGAGCACGGGAGTGCTGGGTAGCACGGCAACTAGGGTACCCGAAACGAAAGGGACTACCTAGCAACCATCTAAACCACAACAGCCTCACAGGGCGGGCGGGCGGGGCCCAAGAAGCTGAGGCGCATCTGCGTTTGCCCTCACTCGAACGCTATATTTGCATAGGGCGCCTCCTTCGTTTTCGCCTGCATCTGCGAAGTCTCGGTCGGATGCAGCAGAGCCGTTTCGGCTCGCTGCGAACGGGCCTGCGGCAGCAGGAGCACGGGAGTGCTGGGTAGCACGGCAACTAGGGTACCCGAAACGAAAGGGACTACCTAGCAACCATCTAAACCAACCCTATCATGCTTGGCAGCAAGGCCGACCGCCTTCGATGCCACAAAAAGAAGAAGTTGGCGCGTAGCAGATTGCAAGAGTTCGATGCGATGCCGGGCAGGCTCAGACAAGCGCTGAAGCATCAACTGAGCGGCGACTTCCTGGAGATAAAACTCCAAAGTCTTGACTTTTGCCCACCGGCCGCGCCAGGCCACAAGAGCGAGATCCTCCGTCTCCAAGTAAAGAAAAGTGGCACCCCTTCCCCGGAGAACGCCGGGCGTGGCGTCTCATGCAATGTATGCGGAACCTGAAGACGGGCAATAATTGCGTTCCACTGCGACCTGTAAACGTGGGGAGAGCCTCGAAACAAACGTTCCGCAAGAGAGGCCGCTGAAGATAGAGGCATTCAAGAAAAGTCAAAGCAACCTCATCTTCCAAGCGACAGTGCTGACGACGCGCAAAGCGCGCAGTCTTGGGGTTGCGGATGTGGATGTAGGCAATCCGATCAGACGATAAAGCGTCGCGGGGGAGCACCAAATCACGGCGCGTAAGGATCACAAGCTCAGCGGGATGCAGCATGCAAAGAAAGCCGATGATAGTCACAGCAGCCCAATCATTCCAGCCCCACAGTAACCCGGTGGAGATTGCGGCGCATAAAATGGGCTGCGAGATCACCGGTCGGCACTCACCAGGCTCAACGGCTTGCCACTTCTTGTCTATCTGCCAGGCTGGAGTCAACTGCGATCTGTATGCCGGGTGCGAGTCTTGCACCGCAGTGATGGCATAAACCAGAAGGTACCTAGGCAACCCTTGCTCAAAAAGGTAGAGCCCCCTACCTCCGGAGGGCTAAAGCAGCAGACTCAGCGCAAAACAGAACTTGCCACAAGCGTGAGCATGAGATGCTCCCGAACCCAGGCCTCAAAAGCCCTCAAGGCCTTCTGCATCTTATTCTGAGTAGACACAGCGAAGCCGGACCTCAGGTGGAGGGGTCGACGAGGACGCAAAGGTTGAGGCCCTGGGTTCCGCTCGATGTCGCCGCCGAGCAACAACAGGAGTCGAAGCCACCTGGCCGCGAGCTTGGGAAAACGGGAGGCTGCACACACAAGGTCGAAAGACTGAACGTCACCCTGGCAAAGGTCAGTCAGCCAAACAGGCCACTTCTTTGAAGCTTTCGGCACACGTCTCCACCTCGAAGGACCATCGCTGCGGTTCTTTTCGAGTACACGTGAAGCCCTCCCGGATACAGCTGACCACCCAAGACGTACGGTAAAGAACTTTGGAGGATGCGCGCGATAGCAGGGCTACTCGAGCGGCCTTCAGCTGCAGCGCCTAAAAGGACCCGACTATCAAACAACCCAACAAACCTAGACTTAGGATGCCGTTTTGCACACCACTTCAAGAGGGCCTTGTAAGACCGCACCTCAAGCACGTTGATGTGCCCGCTTCTGGCAAACCTGTAACGGATCAAAGTCAAAACAATCAGCTAACTCGCCAATCCATTCGGGATCGTCATGGAAGGCTCGCAAAGGAGCTACACTAGGGGTGTCGGGGAGCCTAAACCAATTAGAACCTGACAGGAGGGCGAGGGACTCAAAGCGTAACGAGAGCGGAAGTGCATTGCAAAAGCCTTGCGCAGCTTGAGCTGCGCCTGAAGCGATGCGGCGTAGCATCGGCAACGGTAGACGCTTGCAAAACTCCGCACAGCTTTGCCCGACTCTGGCGGTCGCCCCGAACACGTCCTCACAGTGAGGTTTGCAGCGAAGGTTGAAACGCTCAAGCGAGGCTGCACTGAACCTCCCTTCGACACGGAAGTGATCACCTCGAAAGGAGCAGCGGCAGGCACCAGACAGCTCAGACAGCCAAGATTTGTTATGTAGCCACAGCAGTGGTCGGCTGAATGCGGAGCCAAAGTTGCAGCAAGCAACCCTGCTTAGGACCGCACCAGCTCCGATCATCACTCTGAAGCAATGCAAGCAAAACATTAGGCTGGAGTCAGGCTGAACCACTGAAACGAAACCACCGCTAGAAAGTATGAGCCCCACAAGGAAAGCAAGCCTACGAGCAAGTTTGTTGTGAAGTTCAACGGCGGGGTGCTCGAAATTGTAGCCCGCCGGATGCTGCTTGGAACGAAGCCTGGGCCGTCGCAAAGGCACAAAGCTCAACGCGGGCACTTTCCCCTGTGCAGCTAGCGAGGCAACTTCTCGAAACACAGCAGGATCGGAGAGCTCCTCAAACCGCAAAGGCCCCGAGGCACCAACGAATCCCGGGTGCACGCTTGCGCATGGCAAGTGCCCCAAGCGTCACTGGAATCAAAGAAGGAAATGCAATCAAACCGGATCCCGAGATGCAAACTCTTTGGGATCGGTAGCGCTGAATCCAAGCTGCAAGGGCCTGGTGGCCCGAACGTGGGAACAGTCTCCAGCCCGAGCTCGCGCAAAGTGGCGGCAGCAGGCTCTTCAAGTTTGGTATAAAACCCTCTTTGTTCAGTGTGTCGCCAGAGTTCTTTAATGGCACACTTCGGCAGCGAAGCCCCGCAAATGCCAGCAGCGAAAGGCGAAGCATCAGTGCAGAACAATGTTTCAATGTAAGAGACTCTGAGATTCGAAACAATCAAGGGCGCAAGCCAGACCAAGGACTG
The DNA here is from genome assembly GCA_905221615.1 of Symbiodinium sp. CCMP2592. Taxonomy (NCBI): domain Eukaryota; class Dinophyceae; order Suessiales; family Symbiodiniaceae; genus Symbiodinium; species Symbiodinium sp. CCMP2592. Next base: position 326,384 of record CAJNDT010004257.1, on the reverse strand, counting down.
AAGTTCACAAATGCTCTGGCGGGCAAGGCCTCGCACACGGTCGCCCGGGGTGCGTCTGGCATCCTCTAAACAACGACTCAGCAAAGCCAGCGCCGGGCGCCGGAACAAGAGTGCATGCACCCAGAGTCCCAACAGAGAAGACAACAAGGCCGGTGAAGCAGCGCCTTTAATGCAGATAATGCTGGTTAACGGCATCAACGCACCAAGCCGGTGCCGTGGGGCCGATATCAAACCCATCACCCCGTCAAGCTCGGCGCCCAAGAATATGCCACGGTCCTCATAGCGCCTCCTCTTGTCCGGGTGTTGCACAAGCTCGACACGTTGGTAAGCACGCTCGGCTGAGGCAAAGATTTCTGTGTCACGTGCGGGGGTTTGTTGCTTAAGCTCCTTGTACGAGACTTTCGGCAAAGTGATATGATCATCAATTGCTAGAAGTTCGATGGTATTGCTACGGGGAAAAGCTCTTCTATAACAAGCGAATTCGTCCGGTCTGACGGCATGTGCCAGCTGGGCTAGAACATTGTAATGCGACTGCTGTGCGATTTCTACCGCCATGGAGTCGCCCATGGCAAGGCTACTCAAGCGAGATGCACCGGGGTATTATGCACACGAGGGTCAAACACACTAAAGTGCTCCACTTCGTGAGGTTGGAAAATGGTTCGCAAACAATTTCTGCGGGCTCGAGCATAAGGCACCCGGAATGTATAATACATTTCCGAAAGATCGTCAGCGCAAATCCGAAAGTATTGGTCGGCTTCAAGGTGTGCACTGCAGGCAAAGGACCCCGGGGTAAGAAGACGGGTGAAGTTACTGTACTTCCGGGACCTAGAATTGATAACCGTAGGGTTTAAGATCAGTCGATCATGAGTGGCATGTTTAGGGACACAAAAAGCACCCACAGTTTCGCTGGAATCAACCTCGGATACGGGTATCAGACGGAGGGCCTGCACTGCATCCCCCTTCGCCGCCAGAGCGAGTAGCTGTTGTCGCGGTCCGCGCACCTTTGCAGCGGGAAGCTTGGGCCATTCCCGGGATCGCTCCGCAGGAAACACGGCCCTAACAACAGGATCGGTTAAGTAGGGAGTAGGGTCAAAGGATGGGCCTAGAGACCACTTCACCCTATCAGCAACCAAAGGTTTGCATAAAAGCCCCGAAGGGAGTGGCGCACGAACCGCGGGAGCCTCCGCAACAGCATCATCGAAATCCCGACTAAAGGAGCAGCCGGCTGTGTGCATTGAATCTGCAGCGTCACTTTTGCATGATGTGCCCGGCTCCTGTGCTCGGCACTCGGTGCTGGGCCCTGCAAGGTCCTGACGTTGCTTGTCGTCGGTGCGGCCATAGGGAGCCATTGAAGCAGCAAGGTCGCGAACAAAAGTGTGAAGTTCATCCATCCGAAGTCCGAACAAACTGCGAAGGAAGGCCCCTAGCCAAACTAATTAAAGAACTGAATTTAGAATCGCTACGACCAAGCTGACTCCTTTCAAAAAAGCTGGCCCGCACAAAGTGCAGCGTCAACGCTTCCAGGTCATCAAGCATGCGCGTTTGCTCCAAAGAGCAAGCGGCTCCGACACGCGCCTCCGGGGGACACTTGAGAGGCTGTCCTAGGGCAAGCCAATTCAAGGAAGCAACCGCATACCTAAGGAGTGCGTTAGCAACTTCAAGCTGGCGGTGTCGGAGCCGGGCGCGAGGGGAGCGGTTCATAGGTCCCGTCCATCTTCTCCAGCGGGCTGGAGGGGGACAAGGGAACCAGTCGCCTCGACTCGAAGTGGGCTGTGCGTGGCAGGCTAAAGGAGTCAAGCTCAACCGGATAAACCTGTTAAGGCCATTTCGGGCTGAAACCGACACCCCTAAAAAACTAAAGAGCCAAACACCAAACTCGGTAGGGCAATCAGGCAACACTAAACCCGAGGAGGTGCAAGGATCACGGCTTTGTGTGGGGTTGGGGCTCACATAAGGAGATTGCACCCTGCACTTTCCAGCCAAGTCGGGCTCACCTGAAAAGCGGGCCTGACGATCGGCACACACCGAAGAAGGCCGATCTGCAAAAGAATCTGAATTCGCTGCCGGTTGCGCAAGTAGAGTCGAGCTCTGCTCTAGACCCTCGGCATGCAGGCTTCTTCAAGCTGTCGAGTCCCCCGGCTTGTTCGGCTTCCGTTTCGGTCGTCGCAGGCGCCGGGGCTTGCCGTCGTCGTCTTCGTCGCCGTCGGCTGGAGGATCGGTAGTCGTCTGGCTCGAGGGTGCCGCCGCATTCTTGAGGCGCCCGTCGAAGTAGTCCAGGTCCCGCAGGAAAGCACAATTCGCCGCTACCCATGGGCCGGCCGCCAATCGGGCGTACGGCTTCAATCCCGATCGCTTCCGTTGAAGCCGGGACCAAAGTGGGTCCGCAAAGGCGGCGAATAACCAGCCCATCGTCGTCCGTCCCTGGTCCACTCCGAACTGGTCTAGCAGTCTAGCATGAGCAGACTGCGAGCCATCCAATACTCCATCTGATCGTTGTGCTCCTCGCGAGCGGCTTCCCAGCAGTGAGCCATGAAATGAGCCACAAAGCCAGCTGCCTGTGCTCCCCTATAATCATCTTGCGCTCCACGTAGGTGCGCATCAGAGAAGAAGGAGGGTTGGCCGGATCGTGGCCAAGTTCGTTGGCCGCTGCTGTCCTGATAGCCGTCGCCACCTGAGCCGGTTGCTGCTCCATGAGCTTCACATAGGCCTCGCGAGCTGTGATCCCCTTGGCTGAGGCTGACCCTCAGCTGCTGTCGCTGCTGCCGCTGCTTCCCGAGAGTGCCGCCGAAATTGGGTCCGAAGGCCGCCCAGCTGCCAAACGCTCCAGCAGCTTGGTCTGAGTGGTCAACAATTGGTGCAAAAGGGATCCCTCGCCCGCAGTGTCCTCTGGCCGAGCCCCGGCCTCCAGCTCTGCGAGGTCGTTGTCGGCAATCACGGTCTTGCTGTCGCGAGGCTGCCGCTCGTGCTTGGCCATCCGTCCCGGGGGGCTCGGCTGCAGCTCGGAGCTGGTCCCACTGGTCCCCCCAAAGAGGATCTCGCTTCGGTTCGGGAAACAAAGCCCGAGCTCGGTCGAGGCTGTGTCGGCGGCTCCGCGGTTCGGGCCTGAAGCTCTGCAATCCGAGCCCTCAGTCGAAGCACCTCGCTCGAAGCATCCTCCTGGTCCGGAGCCTCGTCGTCTTCCTCCTCGTCGGCCTTCTGGTATTCGATCAGCGCGGGGTCGTCGATGATGTCGCTGATCCACGCTTCGGCTGCGCCGATGGCGCTTTCGCGGATCGGCCGAACCACCACGTCGCCATGCTTGAAAGGTATCAATTCGGGCTGCCCGGCGGCTCTCACGTCGACTAAGAGGATCTCGATTTCGCCAACCGCGCGCCTGCGCGGAGTTTCCGCTTCCACAGATGCCAGCTTGAAAACGATAACCTCTCCGACCTCTTCGCCAGTCAGGGCAGTCAAAGTTGCCATCACCCGCTGCTCGTTTGGGATGCCTATAAGTTATCCTATAAGGAAGCCTCCCCGCCGAACCCGCAGCACGAAAGCAGTAGTTCTCCAGCTGGCCTGTTCCTCGGAGTCCACCAGGTAGAGGAATCCCAAGGGCCGCCCCGGTTCGGAGGGAACAAGGGGCTGCACATCCTCCGCGGTCAAAGCACGCGAGGCCATGCCTGATCAGCGGCCTGACAAAAGACCTGGGCCTCCGTAAGGGAAGCAAAGGCGTGGCTGACTGAGCCCCGCTCCGGAGCTCGAGTTGCCTCGTCGAAGCAGTGATTGCGATAAGTGCTGAAACTCTGTGTCACAAAGCCCTGAGGGTGGCTGCTGCAGCGTAGAACCACGTACCACCTGTTGGATAATGGCACCCGAGGGGAACTCTGCTGATAAAGGCAGTTCCCCGAAAGCTTCTGCTTAGCACTGTACCCTGCTCGCATGGCCCGTGCCACCCGACCCTGGGCAGTCCAAGCCCCAGCCGATCCAATAGACCGGGCAAAGGCAGCGTACACTCCCAGATCGATGCTGTTGTACTCTGAAGCCTCCAGCAAAGGTTGCAATGCCTCCTCCGACGGTGCGAGGGAAGGACTGCAAGGGGTCCGGTAGAAGCCCGGGCGCTTGAAGGTAACTCCACCAATTCGAAGGAACCAGCAGAAGAGTCGGGAGAAGTAACGTGAGCACGCTCAATCCGGATGTTAAGCCCAGCGAACTGCAAAGTAAGCTCGTGAAGCTCCTCAGCTGGTCCGCCTCCACTGCTCATTCACGATATTCTCGTAGCCTCCGGTGCCCAGCCTCCTGCGCAGAAGTCCAGGGAACAGGCCCGATGAGCCTGTCTTCCAGAAGCTGGCTGGTAAGCCTGAAAAGGAATCCCAAAGCTCGCCGAAGTTTAGCAGAAAGAGCCACACTTACGCAGAGAGCTCCGCAGCAAAAACCCAGGCAGCAACTCAGAAGAATCAGCAAGGCAATGGCGGCGGGACCTAGGCAGCTAGTAGGCTGAGGGCCCAAAAGCGAACCTCACGAAGAATTTCGGTGAGGAAGCTCGCCCACATGAGCCCAAGAAGCTGAAGCGCATCTGCGTTTGCCCTCACTCGAACGGTATATTTGCAGACCCTAAAGCCCTACATGATCATGCTGTGGTCCTTGTCAGGGCTCTTGGAACACTTGAAGGCTCCGGCAAGCAGGTAACCAGCGGACTCTCGCAGAGAGGCAGGGCGAGCTCGTCCCATAGAGAGGTGGGCTCTCGCGGGTCCAAAAGAGGCGGTCCATGAAGCAAGCGGCAAAGGCCATGTAACGTTCAGCTGGCTGGAAGATAGAGTGAGGGATCCAAAGACCTCGCCCCGCGAGCTGTAGTCACGAAACTCCAACTGGTGCTCGTGCTGATCTCCAGAGGGAAGGAAAGATCACACCAGAAGCCGGTGTTCGGCCCGACCCTGGCATGCTCAAAGCCAGAAAGTTGAAATTACCTTTTGTTAAGTCTCGTAGGTGGTGAGGTCCGTCATTGCTCCGAAGGCAACGCAAATCCCCCTGCTTCACAGCACACAGCAGGCTCCTGCATTGAGGCAAAGCCCGTCTAGCTCTGCTCGAGGCAGCCGACTGCGTCCTTGAAAAGGCGGAGCGGTTTTTTTTTCCTAGGTCTGGCCCTCCCCGGCTTGCTTTCCTAAGTCTGGCCCACTGGTTGTGGTTGTCAACAGCGGCAACTGCAGTCTTTGCTTCTATTTTGCATCAAGCTATTGGGGAACTAGAATTTGACGGCTCTGGTTTTGCTTCTGTTTTGCATGAAGCTATTGGGGAACTACAACTTGCGGAGTCTGATTTTGCTGGTGTTTAGCATCAAGCTGTTGGGGAACCACAAGTTGCAGGGTTCGGTTTTCTTTGTGTTTTGCATGAAGCTATTGGGGAGTTCGCATTTGCAGGGATCGGTGTTGCTTGTGTTTTGCATAAAGCTATTGGGGAACTACAATTCGCAGGGTCTTCTTCTGCTTGTGTTCTGCTTCAAGCTATTAGGGAACTACAATTTGCGGTGTGTTCTTCTGCTTGTGTTTTGCATGAAGCTATTAGGGAACTAATGGGGAACTAGCATTCGCAGGGTCTGGTTTTGCTTGTGTCTTGCATGAAGCTATTGGAGCACTACAATTTGCAGGGTCGTGTCTCGCGTGTGAATATTGCGGGATTACAATTTCAAATCTTCTGTCTTGTGTCGTTGTTTTTTGGTGTCGTTGGCGACATCCTCGTCATCGTCGTCGTCGTCCTCGTCCTCGTCGTTGCCGTCGTGGTAGTTGTTCTTGTTGTTGTTGTTGTTGCTGTTGCTGGTGTTCTTGTTGTTATTGGGGTGACGGATCAAAAAAATAAATTTGGATCAAAAAAATTAAAGCACTGAGATCAAATAAATTAAAAATTGGATCAAAAAAACAAATCAGCACTTCGGCCACAGAATCACACAAAAAACAAGGGGTGATCGAGTGTGACGGATCAAAAAAATAAAATTGGATCAAAAAAACTCAACAAATTAAGAACAGTATCAAAAAGGTTAAATCAGTACTTCGCTTTTGCCCCCCTAAAGCGATGTCATGTGTCTCGACAAGTTACGAAAGCGGGCAGTTCATGTGGCTCCTCCCTCTCTTCGTTTTCCAGAGAGACTCACGTTGTCGTTTTACCTTTGTTTTCTTGTTCTTGCTCTTGGCTTCCCAAAGCGAATACATCTGGCTTGAGCCCTTTTGCCTGTCGGTGAAGACGTTTCATTCATAAGAAATCTTCTATTCTTCGTATTAAACCCCTGAAGCGTTTTCATGTGGCTTTGTCCTTGGGCAGTTTGCAGTTAAAAACCCGGTGGGTTGTGGGGGGGGGCTGCCTTTGCAGTTAAAAAACGGGGGGGTTGGGGGGCGCAGTCCCCCACATTTGCAAACCTTCCAACATGAGTTTTGCTTTGCTCGCTTTTACCCCCGTAAAGCGATTTCATGTGGCTGGACAACTTAAGAAAGCGGGCAGTTTGCAGTCAAAAAAGCGGGGGGGTTGGGGGGGGCGCAGCCACCCCCATTTGCAAACCTTTCAACATGAGCTGTGCTTTGCTCGTTTTTACCCCCCTAAAGCGATTTCATGTGGCTCTCCCTCTCTCCGTTATCCAAAGAGATGCACGTTTTCGTTTTACTTTGTGTTCGTGGTCTTGCCCTCCCAAAGCGAGCACGTCTGGCTTTCGCCCTTTTGCCTGTCGGTGAAGACGTTTCATTCGTGAGAAGAAAACGGGGGGGTTGCGCGGGGGCGGCGCAGACCCCCCCATTTGCAAACCTTCCAACATGAACTTTGTTTTGCTCGGTTTGCCCCCCCTAAAGCGATTTCATGTGGCTCGACAACTCAAGAAAGCGGGCAGTTTGCAGTTAAAAAAGCGGGGGGGTTGGGGGGGGGCAGCCCCCCCCAATTTGCAAACCTTCCAACATGAGCTTTGCTTTGCTCGCTTTTGCCCCCCTAAAGCGATGTCATGTGTCTCGACAAGTTACGAAAGCGGGCAGTTCATGTGGCTTCTCCCTCTCTTCGTTTTCCAGAGAGACTCACGTTGTCGTTTTACCTTTGTTTTCTTGTTTCTTGCTCTTGGCTTCCAATAGCGAATACATCTGGCTTGAGCCCTTTTGCCTGTCGGTGAAGACGTTTCATTCATAAGAAATTTTCTATTCTTCGTATTAAACCCCTGAAGCGTTTTCATGTGGCTTTGTCCTTGTTGTGCGTTTAGGAAAAACGTCTTTATTTCATTTCATCGACAGCTTAAGAAACCGGGCAGTTTGCAGTTAAAAACGGGGGGGTTGTGGGGGGGGCTGCCTTTGCAGTTAAAAAACGGGGGGGTTGGGGGGCGCAGTCCCCCACATTTGCAAACCTTCCAACATGAGTTTTGCTTTGCTCGCTTTTACCCCCGTAAAGCGATTTCATGTGGCTGGACAACTTAAGAAAGCGGGCAGTTTGCAGTCAAAAAAGCGGGGGGGTTGCGGGGGGCGCAGCCCCCCCCATTTGCAAACCTTTCAACATGAGCTGTGCTTTGCTCGTTTTTACCCCCCTAAAGCGATTTCATGTGGCTCTCCCTCTCTCCGTTATCCAAAGACATGCACGTTTTCGTTTTACTTTGTGTTCTTGGTCTTGCCCTCCCAAAGCGAGCACGTCTGGCTTTCGCCCTTTTGCCTGTCGGTGAAGACGTTTCATTCGTGAGAAGAAAACGGGGGGGTTGCGCGGGGGCGGCGCAGACCCCCCCATTTGCAAACCTTCCAACATGAACTTTGTTTTGCTCGGTTTGCCCCCCCTAAAGCGATTTCATGTGGCTCGACAACTCAAGAAAGCGGGCAGTTTGCAGTTAAAAAAGCGGGGGGGTTGGGGGGGCAGCCCCCCCCAATTTGCAAACCTTCCAACATGAGCTTTGCTTTGCTCGCTTTTGCCCCCCTAAAGCGATGTCATGTGTCTCGACAAGTTACGAAAGTGGGCAGTTCATGTGGCTTCTCCCTCTCTTCGTTTCCAAAGAGACTCACGTTGTCGTTTTACCTTTGTTTTCTTGTTTCTTGCTCTTGGCTTCCCAAAGCGAATACATCTGGCTTGAGCCCTTTTGCCTGTCGGTGAAGACGTTTCATTCATGAGAAATCTTCTATTCTTCGTATTTTAAAACCCCTGAAGCGTTTTCATGTGGCTTTGTCCTTGTTGTGCGTTTAGAAAAAGCGTCTTTAATTCATTTCATCGACAGCTTAAGAAACCGGTCAGTTTGCAGTTAAAAACGGGGGGGTTGGGGGGCGCAGTCCGCCACATTTGCAAACCTTCCAACATGAGCTTTGCTTTGCTCGCTTTTGCCCCCCTCAAGCGATATCATGTGGCTGGACAACTTAAGAAAGCGGGCGGTTTGCAGCTAAAGAAGCGGGGGGGTTGGGGGGGGCGCAACCCCCCCCATTTGCAAACCTTTCAACATGAGCTTTGCTTTGCTCGCTTTTACCCCCCCGAAGCAGTTTCATGTGGCTCTCCCTCTCTCCGTTATCCAAAGAGATGCACGCTTTCGTTTTACTTTGTTTTCTTGGTCTCCCCTCCCAAAGCGAGCACGTCTGGCTTTCGCCCTTTTGCCTGTCGGTGAAGACGTTTCATTTGTGAGAAAGTTGACCTGCTTTGCTTTTTTAACCGCCTGAACGTTTTCGTTGGGGGGGGGCGAAGCCCCCCATTTGCAAACCTTCCAACATGAGCTTTGCTTTGCTCGCCTTTACCCCTTTACCCCCCTAAAGCGATTTCATGTGGCTCCTCCCTCTCTTCGTTAGCCGAAGAGACGTATGTGTTCGTTTTACTTTGTTTTCTTGTTCTTGTCTTCCCAAAGCGAGTACGTCTGGCTTTCGTCCTTTTGCCTGTCGGTGAAGACGTTTCATTCATGAGAAACTTCATCTTCTTCACTTGTTAAACCACCCGGAAAGCGCGCAGTTTGCAGTTAAAAGAGGGGGGTTGGGGGGGGCGCAGCCCCCCCCATTTGCAAACCTTCCAACATGAACTTTGTTTTGCTCGCTTTTACCACCCTTAAAGCGATTTCATGTGGCTCCTCCCTTGTTTCGTTATCCAAAGGAGACGCGCGTTTTCGTCTTACTTTGTTTTCTCGTGTTCTTGGTCTTGCCTTCCCAAAACGAGTACGTCTGGCTTTCGCCCTTTTGCCTGTCGGTGAAGACGTTTCATTCACGAGAAACTTTATCTTCGTCGCTATTTAAACCCCCTGAAGCGTTTTCATGTGGCTTTGTCCTTGTTGTGCGTTTAGAAAAAGCGTCTTTAATTCATTTCATCGACAGCTTAAGAAAGCGGGCAGTTTGCAGTTAAAAAAAACACGGGGGTTGGGGCGGGCCTTTCCTTCCATTTCCTTTCATTCCCTCTTGCTTTTCTTTTTCTTTCTTCGCTGCTTCCTTGCTTTTTGCCTTCCTTCCTTCCTTCCTGCTTTTCTCTTTCCTGCCTTCTCTCCTTCCTTCCTTCTTTCCTCCTTCCCTCCTTTGCTCCTTCCCTCCTCCCTTTCGTGCTTCCCTCCTTCCTTCCTTCCTTCCTTCCTTCCTTTCTTCCTTCCTTCCTTCCTTCCTGTCGTGGTTTCGGCTAGGTTAATTTTTTTGATCCAAATTTAATTTTTTGATTTAAATTTAATTATTTGTTGATGCCTATCCCCTTGTTGTTGTTGTTGTGGTTGTCGTGGTGGTCGTGGTTGTGGTTGTGGCTGTGGCTGTTGTTGTTGTTGTTGTTGTTGTTGTTGTTGTTGTGGTTGTTGTTGTTGTTGTTGTTGGTTTTGTTGCTGTTGTTGTTGTTGTTGTTGTTGTTGTTGTTGTTGTTGTTGTTGTTGGTGTTGTTGTTGTTGTTGTTGTTGTTGTTGTTGTTGTTGTTGGTGTTTGTTGTGTGTTGCTTGTTGCTTGTTGCTAGTTGTGTTAGTTGTTTAGTTGTTAATTGTTAGTTGCTAGTTGCTAGTTGTTAAGTGTTAGTTGTTCGTTGCTAGTTGTTAGTTGGTGGTGTTAGCTGTTAGTTGTCAGTTGTTGGTTGTTATTTGTGAGTTGTTAGTTGTTTCTTGTTAATTGTTAGTTGTTTCCTGCTTATTGTTCCTTGTTTCTTGTTTGTTGTTTCTTGTTTGTTGTTTGTTATTTCTTGTTTCTTGTTTGTTGTTAGTTGTTTGTTGTTAGTTGTGTTAGTTATTTAGTTGTTTGTTGCTAGTTGTTTGTTACAGACAGACAGACGGACAGACAGACATGGATACTGCGGCTTCCATCCTACGTATTTGGTTCCTTGGACCCTTCCGTCTAGATGGGCTGGCTGCTTCACAAACCTGCAGGAAAGTTTCGAACGTGGTAGTGTTGGCTACTAGAGATCGTAAATGGAAGTCATCAAGGCTACGCGTTCTTGCAGGTTTGAGGGTTTAGGGGTACAGGACCAGGAGAGACCAGGGAACCAGGGGACCAGGGACCAGGGGACCGGAGGACCAAAGGACCAGGGGACCAGGACCAGAGGACCAAAGGACCAGGGGACCAAGGGACCATGGGACCAGACCTAACAAGGCCCCCCAGACCGGGCCAGACCTAGGAAAAAAAAAACAGTGGACCCCCTTGAAAATCCTCCACAAAAAAGGTAAAGGCGGGGGGCACTGCAAGTCCTGGCACAGAAGAACCACGTAGAATCGGGGCCGCCAAGACGCCAGGAGCTTACCGGCAGGCCAAAGGTCGGAACCCGATCTTTCAAAACCAGTTCTGCCCAAAGTCTAGAAATCCAAGCCCGGGTTTCCCGATCGGAGGGAGTGGAGCCTGCACTTGTGAGGACCTGCCGAGTGTGAAGGCGATGAGCGGGTGGAGGGAGGAAAACCAGCCTCCAGACGATTGCAAAGGGCGGTGAGTTGCCCTCCTCCCACCGCCACTAAAACCACTACGGAGGGTTGGTGGGCTGCAAAGCAAAAGAAAATTGATGAAGGAAGTCAGGAAGGTGATGGATGGCCTCGGAAAAGTCCTGTTCACCCATGCACGTAGACCGAAGTCGAAGGTCCGAGGGCCTCTTGGCAGAGGCTGGCTTGAAGAAGGAGGCTCCTTCAAAAGGATATCCCTGCAGAACCACAAAGTAGCAACCACCCCAAACCCCCGCAAACAAACGACAAGACCTGCCAGAACTGAGCCATGGCAATAACTTGGGTAACCTAGTCCCCACCAGTTCGAAAGAACACTCGCCTGAACAAATCTCAGAGTTTGTTCAAACCAAATTTTTTGAACGGAGTCATACATTCGCAATCGCACCTAAGCCTCCAAGAGTCCGGGACACCGTGGGCATATACTTTTTTGCTACACTCCATAGACATTCTTGAGTTAAGCTAGCTTCTTCCATACCCGGTTTGGTTCGCGAGCTCGGACGGCAAGATTTCGATGAGGCTATTGGTCATGCGTCTGGTCTAAAGCACCGATTTCTGGTGCCCGAATTTCCAGAAGCTCTGTGGATGGTTTTGTTGCTCTTGTTATTTGTTCCTTGTGTTTTGTGTTGTTTTGATGTATTTGGTGTGTGTTTTTCGATTGGTCTCTTTTGGTCTCTTTGGGTTTTTTGGCTCCGCATGGCTCTGGATTTGTTGCTGTATTTGTTTGTTTGTTTCTGGTTCGTTCGAGTTTTTTCCCACCCGCCCCGCCCAGCTGACAGTCATATACCAGTTTCAATTACCGAGTGTAACTGGCAAGACTGAAACGGAGTATCGGCATACGAGGGTGCCTTGACAGTGAAGACATTCACGAAAAAGAACCCACCGGTAACACAACAAGCCCTGCCCTGAAGCTTAGGCGGATGAGCATGCGCGGCACGACAAGCTCTTGGCGACAGTCTCCTTCATACCTTGCAGGAGGCCCACGACTTTGCTGACAGGCCGTGCCTGCCGACATCGTGCTGACTCACGAGATATCCGATGCTTAGAGAACATGTGCGCAAAAGCTCCTTTCATCTTTCCTTCCGCCGCGTCTGCGAGCTGGTGGCGAGTGCATGACAGAATGCCGAGAACAAGCTCGAGTCCTTCGCCAGACCTGCTGCCGGAATGCGTCTGCACCCACGAGCCAGAAGCCCATGGCTCACGTGCACGCATGCAATCGCGTGGTTGCTCGTCTCGTCTTCAAGTGGAGAGAGGGTCAGCCGTGGGCGTGCATCTCGAGTCTCGAGTGCTCCCACGGCGTGCCCGGCGCAATGTTTGATCTTTCAGCGGATCCTCGCACCTGCCTACTCGCAGGCATGTCTTGGATGACCCATGGACGGACGGAAATTCTCAGCTGATTGGTCTCAATTGATCGTCCATGGGCACTGGCTGGTATCCCTGCTTCGGGTCCGCCGCATAGAACCCGTCCTCCACACGGATGTAGACACAAAACCGCACCAAATGCTATGTCCTGCCAAGCAAGCGACATCTTTCCGAAGTCAGTCGAGGAACAGGTCGCAGCCGAGTTTTGACTGCACGGCGCCGCAGGATCTCAGCGACAGCCTCCACGAAGAGGTTGCAAGTGTAGAGACCCAAGAACAGGACTTTGCCTGACTATGCCACGGTACCCCAGGCCTGAAACGCATTGCGTGAGGAAGACAAGTTCGGACACACCCTTCTCTCGACCTCCTCGAGCTCGTTCCTTGTCACAGTCACGTCTGCCCTCCAACGCCCTCTAACAAGCTCGCCGAGTTCCTCCTGGTTCCATGAACCTTCCAGGGACCTAACAAAACCACTGCAGGGCAACAAAGCAACCAACAGTTGTAAAGACAGTAGGGTCTTTGAGCACAATGCTTGAACCGCCGAGTGCCCCGGAAAGCAAACTGTGACAGTATAATCCCAGGATCCGAGAAGGCCAATCACCAATCCAGGATACTTCCGGCGGCGGATACAAGTACCAGCCTGGGGAATTTCCGTTCCGAGCACAGGCAGGACTTGCACGGTCGCAGTCCAGCCGAGTCACATCGAACGCGCCGGCCTTCTTCTGCATAGCGCTCGGCCACCTCCTGCGCATTCGGGGAACGCTGCGGCAAAGCCCACTAGAAACTCAGGACTACAGTTCCAGCACACTGCATGTTGCTTCTACCACAGCTCAGTCCAAAGGCAGCGAGTGCAGGTAGGAGACCAAGGAGTCATCAATTTTCGACACAGGCCACTTTATGACGAACCTGAACCAAAAGCTAGTCACTGCTGCTTGCATCTTTAGATTGCAAGAGCTTACCATGAGACATAATGGCCTTCGGTGGCCTTTCTTTCTTAGAAGTGCTATCTCGACTTGCGCCTCGTCACATCAAAAAGCTGATCGAAGGAAGGCTGGTAGTGGTCCTGACTTCAAGAAGTATGAGTTGTCAGCAAGCCAAGGAAATCCGAAGTTGGAGGCAGTCGGAAGCAGTCCGACAGGAGCACCGGAACACAGCCAGCCCAGAGAGCCTCATAGAGTCAGAACAATCGCAACCGCGGCAACCACGGATGCCCGGGCGCCTGCCTCGAAGAAGCGAACTGACCAGGCCGCGCGTCCGCGCGGCACCAGGCAGAACACCGAGTTTCCCATAAGCCTGTGGCCATCTAACTGCAACTGATGCGCATGACAGATTCGACCTGCAAGGCTTTTGCTTGTTCGTGCTCACCTCTGCATGCCATCCGGATTCAGCATGTCCCTGATGGATGCGAAGGCGTGGATCTTGAAGCCGGGGGCATTTGAGAGAGCCAGAACCTTTCCTCGAACGTCGGCGGCCTCCACGATGTCCGACCACAGCTTGCCCGCGAAGGTTGCGATGTATTCCCGGTCTCTCATTGGTTTCGCGTGCGTCTCGAAGCCGAGGATGTCCTTCATGTTCAAAAAAGGTGGGACAACGATGTCTTTCAGTGCGTTGAAAGGTGGAATTTGGCCATGGTCCGGACCGAAGTCCTCAAGAGATCGCTCGAAACCAACCTCTGTCTCTGGAGTAAGGATCACGCTGTACGGTATGTGCTTCCTCCACGAAGGAAACAGGTCAATGTAGTGAAAGGAGAAAATGTGATCTCGCCCTCTGCTGCGCTCGAAATAAGCTAGCTGCGAAACCAGAGCCCTATGATCGGTATCCAGCTCATCGAAATCTGCGATTCCGGCGACCTGGTGGCAGCAGGCATAACTCGGAACGAAGAAAAAGTCAGCCATCTCTGGGTCAAAGGTGCGTATGGGAGATGTCCTGAAGAAGTCATGAAAGCCAACGTCCATTCCCCACTGGCGATAGTGGCAGAAAGCTGGCGAGCGAGTTAGCTTCCCAACGCCGTCAGCATCCCCTTCCCCATAGACATAAACACGAAGCTGTGGCACTGGCCCATCCTTGAATGGGATCAATGCAGCAAGTGGTGCCAACTCCCAGACAGGCCGCCACGGCGTCGCATCCGACCAGTTCCTCCCCTGTCGTCGCCCATCCTGCTGGAATGCATGTGAGGCAAAGCCTCCCAGGTTTTCCTCAAATGGAGCGCACCACAGTCTATGATATGCTCTGGTCATTGCAACACCAATTCAATTGACACCACGGGGGAGGGAGGGGCAGCTGTGCACTGCAGATGGGAGCAGATGCTGGTAAGCGACTCTGACTGTTGTGGTGCTCCTTGTATGTTGTGTTGCGAACTGGTCCATAAAACTTAAGCCGCTTAAGTCTGCTCTGAAGGACGCATGGCAAAGCTCGTTCCTCAACGCCATCCGCAATGACGACTCTGAAGTGATTCTTCTTTGACACTCACACTTGGCAACACCATGTCTGCTGACGCGCTTATGTACCCTCCTCACTCTTACGAATTTCTTCAAGGCTGCTGCTCGTCAACAACGGGTCTGAAGAGAAGCATGCGGTGTACATGGAAGTCTCAGGCAATGCTGTTGTCTTCAGCTGTGCAGATGCACGCTGGGGGCATGTTGCCGAATGATCGGCTCTGCTGTCTGTTGCACTGACCCCGTCACGGAGACTCAAGGTAGGTGGAGGGCCACCCCCCTACAAATCGAGAGAGCCTCTGCCGAAGGTGGGGCCATGGTGGGGGCCGTTCCCTTGTGCGGACGCTTAGAGCTCCAGTGTACCCCTTGAAGTCTCGTTTGAACCAAACCAAATCTGTAAGCAACAACTTCCGCAAGCTCCAAACAAGGTAGCCTTCAATTCACTGCCGAAGCGAGCATCTCGCTCCACGTCATCGGGGATGGAGTCTTCGGTGAAAGCTGCGGCCCCCAGATGAAGTGATCGACCAACCAGCTCGCGAAAGCGACGAATCTGGTAGAGCAGTCTGTCCTTCCAGTAGCGCACATCCTGCAAAGCCGACACCGGTTTCACAGAGGACATCAGAGGATAACGTCGGATTAAGGCTAGATTCGGTCCTGATCTCCAACTGGCCAAGCACTGTGCACAAAGAAGCCCGGGTGCGCTGCTGTCAGGAAGTGGTCATGCAGCAAGGCCTCGAGCTTACATGGTGCTAAGAGCAAGTCATCAGGAGAAGCAGGGGCGACTTCAGCAAAAGCCATGGCATCCTATTGCTTCTTTGCCCTCCCACAAACTCAAGATTTCTATGGGTGCTTTGGCTTTAATGGAACCTCTGAGAAGCGGACGAAGGTGTGGAGTGCTGCTACGAAACGTCCACGCCGCCAGGAGCCTGCCACCTGCGGGCGGACATGAAGAATCCGAGCTTTGTCCAACACCCCCAAGATTAGCAAAGATGTCAGCACGGGGTCGTGACAGTCCCCCAACCGAACCGCACCCTTATGCTGCTTGTGCTCACTGCCTGCGAGAAACCCCACACGCCGACGGTCTCCAGCTGACGACTCACATTCGGACACTCCCGACGAAGCAACGACATCGTGTTTCCATTCCAGACTCCCGTGCGTCGACAGGAACTTCAGACTTCAGTTGGAGAGCTCGCTTGACGAGCCAAGAACACAAATTTCGCGCTCATCGGCGATTACTGGTGCAGGATGATATGTCAAAATGAGCAGAGCCGCCACTGGTGCGACAGGGTCAGTGCACCGAAGCTTTGTGAAACTGTTAACTGACTCAGCGACTCAGCATTAACATCCTGACGCTTGCGCGAGGTGAGGGGTTCAGCTGGCCAACTCGGAGGCTCAATGCGCTAATGCTAGCTTTGCGGGCATCTACTGGCGAGCTTCAACCGCGCACAAGCAGAAACGTATGACAGCGCACACCCCGAGCTTGCCAATGACAGGCACCTGTGCCAGAAGCAAAGTAGCAGCCCCGAGGAAGCAGCTGGGATCCGGAGAAAGACCAAGAGCTGCTGCTGCTTCCTGAACTGCACACCCGTCCGGCAGCATAAAGACTATTCTCCAGTATGTAAGAGCACACAAGAGAAGGAGCCACCAGCCTCCGCACGCTGCGCGTTCTGCGCCTCTTTGCATGCTGCTATACTGCCACGGACATTCCAGACGCTGCTCCCAGTAACGGCATCTCAACCCCTCCTGCCTCGGGCAGTCCTGGCTCAGCGGCGGCGGCACCCAGGGTGAGTGCGTCAAGCCCAGCGAGCCAAGTGGCCCAGGCCAGGTTTTGAGTGCAGTTGGGGTCTGTGAAGAGCCCCTCCATTTCGCGCGTCAGCTCTGGAACATGCTTGCTGGAGACATGTGCGAAAGATAGTCTGCTAGCTGCCCCCGGTCAAGAATGTAAAGTCAAGTACTTATCTACAACAACGTCCCCACTGTCCGAAACTGACCTCTACAAGTGTGCTGGCGCTGTGCCTCTGTGTCAATGTCAGGGAGCCACTCAGCTGTAGAGCCAAAGCCGGTGCGGTTAGCAGCAGACAGGAGCAATTCAAGCGAACAGTCTGGGAGCGAAGGCCTGACATGGCATTCAAAGGTCCCTGTACGTGCCTGTGCGGCCGTCTCATTGAAGCTCAGAGCGGCAGCGCAAGGCAGGAGCGCAAGGAGGCCGAGGCCGCGCATGGCTTCCTGCAGGCACAATCTAGCAGAAAGCTCCCGAGACCGTCTTAGTGCCCTGAGGCCTCCGAGAACACTCCTTACAGACAAGCACCCGTGCGTCGTGAAGAAGTGCACAGGAAATCACAGACACAGACATGCAAGCATGCAGAGGAAAAACAAGCAAACAAGCCAATCGTGCATACACATGTGTCTATCTTCTATCCATCCTGTGAAATTCAGGCCTGTAAAGTGCGTACATGTATATAGTCATGTACACACGGATGTTTTTTGCATGCATGCCTTGGCTACCTAAGTGCAATCATGAATTCGTTCATTCTTTGATTCGCTCTTCCCGTCCATTCCGGTCCGTTCCATTCCATCACATTCCACTGATTCAATCAGTCATTCTTTCATCCATTCATTCACTCGTTCATTCGACAGCCACATAAAAGCAAAACAGAGATTAATAAAAGAAGAGTTGTCCATGAGTATGTGCGGTTTCTGTTTATCTATCTATATTATATCATATCATACTATACTATATTCTACTATATTATGTGTATATATATATATATATGTGTGTGTGTGTGTTTATATCTATATAACTATCGATCTAGCACTAAACTATACCATACACCTAACTGTACAAATACATACACATACACATACATGCTAACATACATGCATACACATACACAGACATGCATGCACTTACAGTCACATACATACATCTACATATACAATATACACAACTGGAAAGGCTTCCACTGACCCGCCTGCCTTCTGTGGGTGACAACTGTACGTCGACATGACTGCTGCAAGACTGCACATCGCACATGTTGCAAGCCAGGTAAAAGAAATCAATGAGCAAACCTAAAACCTGCCTGGAAAAGGCGAAAGCCAATTGTTTCACTAATCTTGCTGGCTCAGGGGCCCAGCTTTTTGCAGGTACACAAGGGTGATCAGCCCTTGCTTCCCGTCAGATTCCGTAGCTTTGTTAGGCACGGTCTGGAATCTGACGCCGTGCCCCCCTGCATCATGCAAAAAGGAGAAAGCGAAAAATAGAAAATAGAGATGCATGAAAAACCTTCATGATTGCAAACCATCGCATGTACAGCAGGATAACACAAACAGGCCCCCAAGGGGGCAAAAAGTGCAGTCTCGTATCGTCACTTCCTGCAGCAATCTATGATCAGAGCTTTCACAAGACGTTCCTCAGATCGCATGTCAAAGCGCTGCATTTGTTCCCTTGTCGCATTAACGTGTCAAGTCCCGCTCACACCTTTACAATGGCTGAACAAGGCGACACACATTGAGATCGTCAATGAACGCGGACCCAATACGTAGTCTGTCTTCATTTGGATGGTGAATCCACTCCACCGTTGCATGACGTAATTGGGCGAGACGCCAGAGCTGTTGAACATTGAGAAAGATGCGGTTGCCAATCAATCGAATAACTGAGTAATACCATTCTCTGCATACGGACGCATACACCACGACATGAGGTAGCGCTGGAGCTTCACAAGTAAGTGGCGTATATACACATGGTCCTTGAATGAAAATCTCATACACCTCGGCGCGAAAATCCAGACCTTCTGTTCTGCATTGGGTAACGAATTGCTCAAGATCCTGCATGGCATAGAATCCATGTCGTCGAAGAGTAACATCCAAAGGCTCAAGCGGGTCTGATGAGGGAAAGGTGAAGAAGAAGATGAGATGACGTCTTGTGCTGACAAATTGCAGCATTTTGTCATTCAACATGGAGAGCTCCCACATGGCACCACAGGGCTTACATCTACTCAAACCTAAGACTTCAAGAAAGCTCGAGCTCACATCCATTATGCAGTGCGACAACGAACTCCCTTGCATCATGCGCTACAATCATTGACCTGCTGCGATCTATGGGCAGAGCACTCACAATACGCTCTTCAGATCGCATGGCAAAAAGCTGCATTTGTTCCATTGTCGCATGAACGTCTCAAGTCCAACTCACTGATTCGTGTGGCCATGTTCGTACGAATCGGACTGGCTGGGCAGCGTGTGGAAAAGCAGACACTCGGGAGATCGATGAAGTAAACGGCAAATGGTATCCGAACTG
Source organism: Symbiodinium sp. CCMP2592 (assembly GCA_905221615.1). Lineage (NCBI taxonomy): Eukaryota > Dinophyceae > Suessiales > Symbiodiniaceae > Symbiodinium > Symbiodinium sp. CCMP2592. The sequence continues at coordinate 307,463 of CAJNDT010004257.1, read as the reverse complement.
CCATAATTGGAAAGCGTTCAAACGAGGAGGTATCCCCGTGCGTTCCTCAAGTTCCCGACACAGCTTCTTCTTCAAGTCATCAATAGTGGAATCCGCTGGCATCATAATCCAAAAGCTCAACTCACGTCCTCCAGTACATATATCTGGAGGTACAGCTATTGGAATCCGGATCATCGCAGGAGGAGCGGGTAGGGCCGCCATACTTGCCGTCCGTTTCATCTTGTAAATTGAGCCACAAAATACTTCGCATTCTCATGCTGACAGAACAAACAACCGAATCAAGCAACCAAAGGTGAATTCAGAAGAGAGCGCGGCAACTATTTTAGCAAACAAAGACAGCAGTCTTACCTAATGTGACGTGATCCTCCAGGTGAAACAGATGTACTTGATCTTGATTGGGATCGTGAGCGGGATCTCATACGGACTTGCGAGTCACTCAAGGATCTGCTTCGTCGGGCGGCATTGGCACTCTGTTGACGTCTTCGGGGTAATGCATCACGTCGGTGAGGATCCGCTCGAGAAATGTTGGATCCATCATTCATTGTCTGTGCAGCTTCATTGCGATCGAATCCATGAGAAACATCGGAGGAAGAAAAAGAAGGAGAAAACGGGAAACGAACAGGAGCAGGAAGGGAAGCAGGGGGAAGAGGGGGAAAGGAGGGAGGAGGAGGGGGAGGAGGAGGAGGAGGAGGAGGAGGAGGGGGAGAAGCGGGAAGAGAGGAGAAGGAAGGCAGAGAAGAAGGCAGAGAAGCAGAAGGAGGAAGCGTACCAAGATGTCTCGCAACAACGGTATCCGCATCTGCCTGAATCCGACGTCGAAGGTGTGAAAGAAGCACTTCTGTTTGCCGCGGATCCCCCAGAATCTGAAAAAGAGCCTTGACTTGTTCTCCGTCCAGACTTCTGATTATGTCAGTGCAGTGCAGCAGCGATCCGGACATTGGCAATCTTGTGATCATACACTCTAGCTTGGACCAACATCTGCCATAAAAAGCACTCTTGCAACTTCATGCATGCACATGACAAAAATGCAGCTTTTCATTTCCGCACAGCAAGAATTTGAACTCAAAGTGGACTATACAACTCTGACCTTTACATCAAGGAACTCACATGCCGAAAAAGTGACTTGATGAAGCTGGCACCAACAGGTCTCAATGCCCATAAACTGATATGTACAGAAAGGCGTCAGTCGAGAATCTTGACAAATTCGCAGTCTCATCAGAAATTTGATATGTCGCAAGGTCTGAACGCGACACTGCACAGAGATCCGCAAGAAAGAATCACTACATCGTGGAAGCAGATGTGTGAAGCTGAATGTGGCAGCATCATTGGACAGTCCATGAAAATTGTGGGCCCGAAAGCATCGCCCCATCCCGTATGTAAGCCATCGTTGCCACTGAGCGGACTGAAGAGTCCGACAATAACTGGGATTGTCACATCGCTGCGTACTTACATGCACGCTGCTGCACACCATAAGAAAGGAGAGAATGCAGTGGCGAGGTACGTCCTCCTTCCAAACATCGACAAACAGGCCGCAGGGCATGCTGCAGTTAATGGTTACCAATACCCTTGCGAGCACATGCGTCAGGAACGTTTGAAAGTGCAGCTCATGACAAACTGTGCAAGCACGTTAAGCACAATCGAAAGGGTCGTTTTACGCCTCCCATGACATGTCGCTCGAAAAAGCGTCATCCGCAGCGTCGACGGCAGGATCAAAGGGAGACCAAACAAAAGAGCGAGAAGACAAAGGGGAAGAGGAACGAGACCAAGAACAGAAAAAAGAAGAACAAGAAGGAAAAGGAGAAGGAGGGAAGAAACAAAAGGAGGGAGACGAAGGGGCAAGGGAAGCAACAGAGGAAGCGGGAGAAAGAGGAGGAGACAACAGGGGACGACCGGACGGACGAGGAGAAGCGCGCAAAGAAGAAGAGGCAGCAAGAGACGAGGAAGAACACGACGGAAAGAAAGGCGACACAGGCAAGGAAAGGAGAGGGGAAGAGAGAGGAGAGACACAAGAAGAAGAAGAAGAAGACAAAGGAGGGGAGGAAAGAACAGGGACGCGAAGACCGAGGAAACGAGCGAAGGAGAGACCTGACGCCTGAGGTGAAACGGGAACATGCTGTTTGACACAGAAAAAGACCATCATAATGCGGTTTCCGGCAAAGGGCATAGTAGCATGAACCACATTCCCATCGAAGCAACAAGGTTGTCTGACATCCAGAAGCCTCCCTTGTATCTGATCGCCACAGGACGCAACGGAGCAATTGGAATCTTCAACAATATATGTGGTGCGACCTCGATCGTCCATTACGAATAATTCTCCACCTGTCCAGTCTCCAGTGGCCCATCCAATGCTTGGGCCATAGTTATTAGAATCTCGATGTGGAATAGTGCGAACGTTGCGATTGATTTGAATACTTGTGACCGCCAAACCTGAGAATTGGGGAGCACAATGTAACATCCGAAGGATCAATTTTGTAAGTCCAGGAAATCGGAATGTGTTCTTTGTAAATTGCAGCCGTCCTCGTGACTGCACTCCTGAATATAAGCCAAGCAAGAGCTGGTCTGCATGTGTCTGCTCTGTAGATCGCACCCTCTTGCGATTGTAATTCATCCAGACTCGACGGGGGATGCGGTCAAGAACTTGATATAAGCGTACAGCCAGCTCATCCAATGACTGAAAATGGAAACCATCCGCATCTACGTCAAAGGGGCTACGAGCTATGGCCGGCATGCTATCATTTGACCTGGCAAAAGGATCAATTCGATGCAATGCAAAATCACATGGAGTTGCAATGCAATAGCGACACGAGAAAGCTGGCTGAGGCATCTTCTAAACTTGTTTTTCAATCATGCGATCCACGACGGAGTGCAGCACTCAAAATGTGGGCATGCAATTAATCTTGGCCAATAGCGATGGAGGAAGAATGCAGAATCAAAGGTAGAAACCCTAGAACTGAAAACAACAAGCACTTATGCATCACGTGCCCACGATGTCCAGAAGACAGCAGTTCCTGGCAAGACACTACGACTTGAACGAAACATCCACCGGCCGTCCTGGCCGTGAATCAAATCACAGAGATGCCCAAAGGTCTGATCGGAGGCGTGGGCGGCCTTGTAGTGAGTGTGTTGCCTCACAAAGGTCCATCCTAAGGCGGCGCATGTCCTTGTGTCAACTTCTTTCCCTCCGAAGCGTCGAGCGCCAATCATCGACAGCCGCATGGCATTCAAATGCTCCGGCTGGGAGCCGTCGAGCTTTGGTAGCCGAATAGCAGGTTTCGGCCAAGACATTCGGCCGTAGAATCCTGTGGATGACACCCATGTGCGATCCGCGCGGTCGAAGTATGATGGCCGCATAACCTCCTGACTGACAATCGACGACAAATCCTGAGGGACGGTGTTATGCACAAAGGGCACAGCAAAGCAGGTGCCTGGGTCATCCGGAAGCATCGTCGTCAAAATAAGAAAAACTCCATGCGGAGCTTCATGAGTTCCAGAGTCTGCAAGTCCCGTGTCTGGGTCCGTGTTGCTCGGGAACAGCCAGTACGATCCACGACCGGCCTGAAGGTCTTCTCGAACGAACGGACGAAGACGAGATACCGATGACAAAGTACGAGCAAGACTCTGAATCTGCTTTTTGGCATCCGGTCCCATGGCAAGGTAACCACTGGCATCAGACCAAGAGTAGTTGGCATGATGGTCGGCTCCTGCCAATATGGCAGCTATCCATCTCTCCTGGAGATCGTAAGATCCGGTCGGCAAGACGGGAACAACATTTTCAGCTGCACTTTTGATTCGATTGGTGTCCTTCATAATAGCCGTCCGGAAATGGAGTAGCAATCGTTCGAGATCATACCACTGCTTTTCTTGTCCTTCGCAGAAATGGTTGGGTCGAATCCGTACATATTCATGCCCACCACTGTTTTAATACAGTAAAACTGCGGCCACACCGCGTGCTGCACATCTGGGCGATCCAACATATGCGAGGTCTCAAGAAATTGTACCCAGAGCGGCGGCCCGGAACTGGGCTCAATACACACCCATTCATCCGAGGGTGCAGGAATTTCCGGACCCTCCGGAATAATACACTTGTCAGAACTTGCACCGACAATGGCGAGCTGTGCGGAAGTTGCAGGCTGATCCTCAATCGACTGACTTTCACCGCTTGCAAGCTAACGACGTCTTGGGAGAGGCGGACACGGCCTCAACACTGGGCTGCGGGATCTGGTGTCCCGACTGCCGAACAGACGAAAGGAGGTCAAGCTTTCAATAACCCGATTTGCCATCCCCTCATCGTGGATGTGAATAGACTGAGCCGTAGATCCACTACCTTCAGTGAGTGTCAAAAAAGGCGAGGGAGGAGGAGCACGGGGTATTGCCACATTCACATGTTCCTGAGGGAGTGATGGAGTGCAAGAAGAGGAAAAGGAGCGGGAGGAAGAGCTTGAAGGCCTCCAGAAGCGCTTCCGGCAGGCCGTGCCCATTCTGGAAGCGTGTCGGGCGGTGCGAGAGCCCGGGTCACCTCTTGGGCAACCTTCGTCGAATATACATTTCCATAGAACCACTGACAGGACCTGGAGGGCCCGAAGACTTCGGGAACAAATTGAGATTGTCCTCCGTAGGCATCGTCAGGAACGCAGAATGCTACAAATTGAGGGAGACACAAAAGCTTTCGAGCACGAGCTACAGAACAAGCGGAATACTCAGTGGAACATGCACTCACACAAATTGCAGACAAATCAAGCCGAATGTGCAGGAGCTTATTTATGCGACTGTCGAGCGAGCACGATTGTTGAACTGGCACCTAACACGTCTCAGGATGGGGGACATCATTGACGGATCAAATCCATGCCTCAAATAGGACTGCAGAAGCTGATCGAGATCGGCTTCACGTTGTTCCAGCGGCCAGGACGCACGAGCAATCAAGTGGGCTCTGGATCGAAAACTGCTCAACAGCGTCCCTGTGTTGGCCGCAGATTTGAAATTCAGAAACTTCCAGGATTCAGTGGGTTGAACATACTGCACTCGTAGCTGTTGTATGTCCACATGGAAACCCAAGAAGAGGTTCCCATCTTCATACTCTAATACGATGGGCGGTATGTACACATCTTGATGCAAAAAAGCCTGCACAGCAGCGGAACTTGCGTTTCGACCAAAAATCAGACTCAGCCGATTGTCCACGTATCTGACAACGAGGCCATACGTTGGCAAGCGAGCGGACTCCAGAAGACATTTTCCGAAGTACATATGCTCATACAAACTCACCACAGCATGACAGGCTGCGGGGGAGAAATGGCTCCCCATCGGCGCCCCTCTGATCTGTTGAATGGCCTGCTGTCCTACCACAAATAGGTTGAACTTGAACGACACTTGCACAGCTTCCATGAATAACTCCATGGGGACGGCCGTCTTCTTGTCATGCAGCAAACAGTGCCGGCCGCGGATAGTTTTCATAACAGACAAGTTGTTTTCCAAGTCCACGGTCACTACAACGCCTTTCAAAGCTTCGTCAAGATCTTCATCCGACACGTCGTAGAAGCGACAAAGTAAAATACGGAAGGTGATCAGAAACCGTTCCCTCGGAATGCTCACAAAAAAGCCTGGCAAGTCTTGATTGTGCATGGCAATTTCTGTCGGCCATCCTCAAGGCCATGGCATCTGTTCTCAAAGAAGGCGTGTATATTCTGCCACAACAAGATTGCATCGTTGTAGGATCTGGTGTGGGGACAGACCTCAGCGACAAGCATCTCCGTGACTTTTGCCATCACAACCAAGAACTGGCGAGCTGGGTGAGATGCAAAACTAACGATTGGCCACACCGCTTTCCAGTCTTTCTTGAACTTGGGGAGAATATAAGCCCATGACACACGAGCACCGCGAGAGCCAAAGCGGAAAGGAAATGCTTCAAGAATCCGAGGCGGCACTGCTTGTTCCATCTGGGCCAGGATCGCCGAGGTGTTTAGCGACAGTGGCTGAAAAACCGATTCAGCAGTGAAAGTGTTCTGAAGCATCATCCAATACTTCACAGGGCAAAAAACATGCGCATGAGAGCCTTCATGATCCCGAACATGCCACACCAGTCCCTTGGTCCGTTTTTTCAACTCTTGAACTAGATCAACCGTCCAATGAGTTCCGACATGCCGCAAGTGTAGATCCCAAGCCTTCTGCCAGGCACATCGAATATCAGTTGTCGGGTAATGTACCAGACCGTGATGGGCTATCCACTGCTTCACGTCATCATGAAACATCTTCCAATGATCCGTGGCGGTCATAAACACCGGATTAGCACAGCTCGACTGGGCCAACTGAGCAAGTTCATGCGGCAGAGACAACAAAGTGGCGGAAGATGCAATGTGACCCTGAACCACTATCAAGTGAGGATGGCGTTGGAGAAGCTCAGAACAGCAGCACATGACTCCGGCCTTGTGTGGGTCCTCATGTGGGTCCCACAACTGCAGGATTCGTTTGTGCGAAAAAAGAACGTCCTTGATCTTTGGGTGACTTCTGGCAACAAGCGCGGTCGTTGGGATGTGGTATGGCAACAGTCTGTCAGACGAAACGTCCAAGATACCACCCAACAAGCCACGAACCAAGCGCTTGAAACCTGCCTCCGGCAATAAAAACGGGGTGGACAGAGGACGACATGTGGTCGGGCACCTCAGCTGTCTGAATTGCAGCGCAGTGTTCAATCTGGACCTGCAGATCGTCTCGTAGAAAGGGTCACCCAAATGAGTGGCCATCCGAAACAGTCTGTAGAGAACATCCGAGTCGACTCTATTGCTGCGTAAGTACTTTTGGGCAAGAAAAGATTTCAAACCGTCTGATGCCAAGTCAAACAGAATCTGATAACTGTAAACAATATTCTGGATTATATGTGTTGAGCGAAAGACAGATGGCGTCAGTCCAGTGAGCTGGAGGTTCCGACGTCGGAAACGTCTGAAAGTTCTCCACGATGTCACAAATCTGCGAACACATCTGACAGGGTCGGAATTGGCAATGTGTGCATGTTTAGCTTTTACCAGCGACCGAACCCAGGGAGCATTGAGGCGTGGCTGCAGCAAGTTGATGAACGTCTGCTCAATTGTATGCAAACAGTCACCCTGAGGCACATGCATGATCAACAAAGGAATGGCCAGATGATAATTCCGTCGTCGGTAATGCCAGAAAAGCGAAAGCTCCCCACATACTGACTTGCCAGAACAGATTTGTTTGTACTTCCCCCATCGAGTACGTTCGCGCTCGCCCAACGTCTGGGATGTAGATCCGACATACATGAATTGCTTCAACTCGGGCTGGAGAAAAATGCGGCAATAAATCACCGACTTGGTCTGAAAGAATTTCCAGGTGTAGCTGGAACACTTTAAACGAAGCTGGGAGGTCAACGGCGACTGTACAAGCCCGAACTCACATGCCAACAAAAGGAGCTTTCCACGGACCCAAATGACAATGTCCATCCACTGTTGTCCGAACATGGTGGGTGTCTCGTAGACACTCTGGAAAAAGAGATGAGCATTCCGAAGCAAGTCCACGTCACTTCGGTGCTTCCGCCACCATCCTTGTGGTGGATTGCCGCTGCGATATCGCTCTCTATCATCCAGTGTGGCTTGTAGTCAAGCCACAAGAATTGTTCCGACAGCTAAAATTCGCAGCAATGAGCCTGCTTTAAGCTTGGCAATGTCACGAATTGGGACGCCCCAGTTGGCAACAACCTGATCCAATTCGGCCTGTTCATTGGAAGGAAGGTCCGCATGCCATCGTTGGACATGGGCGGTCCATGTCTCCAGCTTCTCGCGGTTGTTTTTGCTCAAGGACAATCCTTCTATCCATGTCGACACTTCCTTGTCCGACTTGCAGGTTTTCCAACCACGTGTCAAGAAATGGCGTTTGGACACATCCGTGAGAACACTCTTCGCAACTTGTCCAACATGCGAGGACGTGCCATACTCAAACTGAGAACTTCCTGGGCTGCGACCTTGCGTCTCGACCTCCCCATTCTCAATACTCAACGGTTCTGCCTGGCTCCCCGATGGTTTGCCTTTCTGGAAGGCCTGCATAAGATTGTTTTTTGGCTCAGCCGTCTGGCCACGAAGAAGACGAGTCGTACCATCAGGAACTTTTTGAGCAGAAGTTGTTGACTCTGACACTGGTCCTGGGGGCTTTCCTCAATCGGCAGCCCCTTCTGATCTGCGGTAGCCTGGTTAGAGGTGCGGGAGGGGGAAGCATTCTCAAAGCTCGCAAGTTGTTGTTGAAGCATCTGGATCTGATTCGACATGGCTGCCTTCTCTGTGTCAACTGAAGCCTGTGGATACAGACCTACCATGTAGTCAACAACCTTCTGTGCCAACAGATGTGTGGCCTGCGCTTTCGAGTCCGAAGCACCACTCTTCGAAGCAGCATCACTGGTACCCTGCACGATGGAAGCAAGCTCATCCAAGTCGACTTCTTCATCTCGCAATTTTCCGAACAATGCATGACAGAATACAATCTCAGCAATCGATCGGAAGCATGCAAAGAAAGCCGGCTTTCCTTCTGCAATATGACGAACCCAATATGAATTCCAACCTTGATAAAGCAATGAATGGAGCGGTACCATGTGTGTTGGGCATCCGTCAATCTGCTTTCGAACCGACCATTCAGTCTTCTTAACCCAACGAGCCAGGTTCAAGCCTGCAATAGAGCGCGAATCCAAATAATTCGGATTCTGACAGAACTCAGCGGGTAGCATAGGTCCGAAGACTTTAGGTGGCTTAGCATCAGGTTGGGATGGCAGTCCTGGAATGCGAGGGGTTGGTGAAATGTTCATAATCTGTGCAGCACGGGGATTGGGCTGCCACGTGAGATTCTGCGGCTGAAGCACCGTCGGGCGGGCCATGGGTAGAGCCGGAGGGGGCACGGGATTTTGCCAACTCGCAGGAGGAGGTGGAACCACAGCTGGAGTGGAGGAGCTCCAATAGGGATTGCGACGGGGGCTTCGTTCACGATCCATGGCAACTTTGTACAAGTGATCTCCACTATGATCTCCACTATGATCTCCGCTGTGATTTCCGAAAGGCTGATCTCCGGATTGTGATCTCCACTTGAACATGTGTCGCGAATCCTACCTGATTTCCAGACTTGCTAACACAAGCACCCCGGTGGGCCGGCACTTCGCCGAAAAGCGACAAGGCCCTCATGAGGGAGCTCTTGTCGAACACAACTGGAAAGGCTTCCACTGACCCGCCTGCCTTCTGTGGGTGACAACTGTACGTCGACATGACTGCTGCAAGACTGCACATCGCACATGTTGCAAGCCAGGTAAAAGAAATCAATGAGCAAACCTAAAACCTGCCTGGAAAAGGCGAAAGCCAATTGTTTCACTAATCTTGCTGGCTCAGGGGCCCAGCTTTTTGCAGGTACACAAGGGTGATCAGCCCTTGCTTCCCGTCAGATTCCGTAGCTTTGTTAGGCACGGTCTGGAATCTGACGCCGTGCCCCCCTGCATCATGCAAAAAGGAGAAAGCGAAAAATTGAAAATAGAGATGCATGAAAAACCTTCATGATTGCAAACCATCGCATGTACAGCAGGATAACACAAACATACATACACTGTGTACATACGTATCATATACACACATATATATGTATATGTATATATATATATATACACTGCGACGGGAAAGCACGACTGCAGGTGAGTAGGGACATATATATATATGTATACATATACATAGTGTGCCTATATTATGTGCTTACTACACCGTACATGACAAGCTATATGTTAGATATCGTAAATTCAATCGTTTGTTTTTATCCTTCAAGAACTTGTTATGAAAATTAACATATACATACACATATACATGAGAAAAACTATACATGGCATGTCATGATATGTGTTATACAACATATTCTGCCCAAGAATCTATCTATATGTATATATATATATATACATGCTTTTAATGCCGCGGCCCAAACAGCATGTACTTTGGCCCCGAAGTACTTTTATCAGGACTACTTTCAAGCCAATGTACACACAATCTGAGTAAATGGACCCTCCAGGCGATATACATTTTATACTACATGCTACATCCAACATATTACAAAACACATCTCACATCTTAGATACTCTAGATTGAAAATTACCTATTGGAAGTCATATGTCATATATGTTGCATGCTTTATAATGACTGCTCTGGTCTATGTTTGTTGAAACCTGCTATAAATTAAAACTACAGTATGGGTACTCGGGCGTACTCGGGCTTGCTCGAGCGTGCTTGAGCATACTCGAGCCTACTTGAGCGTACTCGAGCACACGCGAGCATACCCGGGCATGCTCGGGCGTACTCGAGCTTACCCGAGCGTATACTCGGAGTGCACATACATGCACACATACATACATAAATACATGTGCATACATACAAAAAAACATATGTACAGGCACATGTACATACATACATGTGTCTATACCTCTACAAAATCTAAGTTCATGCATAAGCATGCATACGCATATATACATATATACTTATATAAGAAAAGTGTACTTTAACATACTGACAAGCAGGAGGCACACCTCCTAGTATGTGCCAAATGCTGTCGAGTAGCAATTGGGTTCGGAACACCAGCTCATGCAGGGTCAGCTGCAAATTGAGCTGATATGGCTGCAGCAAACAGCCGACAGGTCAGCATCTGCCGCATCCAGAAGAATGGGGCGGAGCCGCTCACCGGCCGAACATACGAGGCTCGGACCCAATGAAAACATGAAATGAGTTTCACATCTTCCCTTGCCTCTACAGTAACCCAGACCCACATCTTCCCTGTCCCTCGCTTCCCCCTTGCAAGATGCAACGGCATGCGACCCAGCTGCAACCGCCAAAAACGGTATCAAGAAGGCCCACCTCCGGCTCCCCCGAGACGCACGTCAATGCAACAAGAAACCAGGAGACTTGTAAGAGCGGTGTGCGCCGTCTAGAATCTAGAAGATGACGACAGAATTGGGGCTGCGACATCCAGGGGTCCACAGATGTAATGCTGACGATGAAGTCTGCGTTGTCGCCAAAGATGCCTGCTTTGCTCGATCGGGAAAAGTACGGGTGCGAGGCAAATCATCCCTGCAAAAGGCCATTCGTGCTGCGCGGCCTCGCAAAAACAAGGTGTTCATGACTGACCTCAGTACAGGGTCGTCACTCGCCGAGACAAGGTGCATGTGCGAACGTGCTACCGGCCTTTTGGCTGCGGAGTCTTCGACACGTCGCAGTCAAACAAGCAATTTGCAACGTCAACCCCTGTCCATAACTTAAACTAATGTTCGGGTTGCGAGCTACTGGTAGAGCCTCACCTGAGATATGCCGCCAGCACACAGGACGGAATCGAAGTAAGCCGCAGTGCCGATCGCACTTCCATCAGCGAACAACCTGCACAGGATTGGTCGTCATAGCGGTGGCTTTGCGTGGAAGTGTTCTCAAGCCTGGACCCTGTGAACACAGGGCGACATGGAAGGCGTGGTAGCCTGAACATCACACTGCAGAAGTAGATGAGGATGATCCAAACTCCGAAGAAGACACCTCAGCAACAAGCCGCTTGCCATGGGGAGATTTTAAGAGCTTGTCAGCTTGGAGCCTGCACAACGTCTTTCGTCCCAGTTGCTCACGGATCGCATGGCATAGGCGAGACCCTTCAGGACGATCATGAGCTCGGGGCACGCCCGCAGAATTTTCGTCATCCTTCTGCAGCTGCACCGGACGGATATCAAGCCCGAAATCTTGAAGCCCGCGCCGAAGCCTGAAGATGCCTAAAATATGACTGTAAATAGGGCATAACTCCATACCCGCAAGATTACCAACGCACGGCCAACTGCAACGACGGCCCTCCTCGTCAGGCGAAAGACCCTCAGGGGAGCACAGTCAGCAGTCTTTTCACACTGTCCATTGCTATGCCCTTGCAACTTGATGTCGTAGTGTTCGGTTCGGAGAAGGTCCCAGGTCGCAAGGCCCCACCTCACCAAGCGTAGCATCCGCAGAAGGCCGGTGCCCTGTATCATCGACGCTTGCTGCCCGGTAACCTCAGCAGCAGAAGCAGCACAGCCCCAGACGGGCTCTATGCGCGAATTCTCCCTCATCCGTGGCAGGCGGCAGCCAGCACAAGGGTCAAAATCCAGACCTCTCCAACAGTGAGCAGCACCAAAATCCTCGAAGGGCAGCTAGGGTGTTAATGGGTGTTACTATGGTGTTGCGACACTCCCGTACAACATCAGCTCGCATCACCTGCCCAGATCTGCCAAGCCACATGTCGAAGACGAACCAAGGATCCTTTAAAGAGTTGCATTTCCTGTCATGCTCGCACAGGCCAGGACCCCAAGTCGGCCCAGCTTCTGGAAACAGTCACTAACTTCGGTGGGCGGCTGCAAAGTTTTAGAGATGTCGTGAAACATGTTAGCTAGAGCAGCCATTTTGGAAGGCGGCAAGGAAATCAGTCGTTTGAGCCACTTCCCATTCAATACTTGCACAATTCTCCGACTCGCGCAGCCTTTGAAAGGCGCAGAACCGTACCATGATCTCCACGATGAAGTATGTGCCTGCTGAACCGTCCAAAAAAGTCCCCGCATTTTTGCAATCCAATTTCGTGGAGCAAAAAGCTTACCCTCTTGTGATCAGGCTACAGAATACATTCTCCATAATCTGGAAGACAGGGTCCGCATCGATGAGGGCCGCAGCAGTATTCAGATCAGCGTCCACTGCAATCCAAAGTGCGCTGAGGCACACCTCACAGGAGACCCAGAGAGCCTCGTTTGTCGCTTCCCCCTGCGCTGAGGCCCACGCAATTGACAGAGTAACATTCTCGAACATCGGGCTCTTGGCAATCCTTTGTGCCAGGCCAGTCTCGTGGTAGTACTCAAACCTTCGCTCCGGGCGTACAGACGACAGACAATGGCAGAAAGGCTCCCGGACTTAAGACGATTCCTTTACACCGCTCTGAATCAAAATGATCAGTTCAATTGACTTAACTTCCAGTCATCATTTTCTTTTCATGGGCGGGTTCCTGGCAGAAGCCACTTCCTGCTAACAAGTGCGCGCGCCTCTTATATATGTATCCAAAACAAAGGCAGTCAAACCTGAAGGCACTGATGCTGCAGGCGATCGCAAGAAAGCACTTCGGCCCGACTTTAATGCCTGCGCATTCGACCTGATTACCCCACAGCAACCTCTCCGGGCAAGCGGCACATTGTAAGGTGGCTTCATGGAAGCGAGCTGCGCGTCTCTCTTGAGCTGATCTGCACCGGCAAACCTTGTTCGGAGTAGAGGCAATGCTGCAGGTCGACATCATTTGAAGAGTTCGAGATGCGGCCACAGCGGCACGGAGGCTCTTTGAGTTTCCACCCGCAGCTTCTTCTTCGGATCCAGTTGCGCGGCGGTTGGCCGCCTTAGAACGCCGTGCCTGGCGCCTCGCAAAGCCTGCACCGCACATCTCACCGGGGCACTTCTTCTCCTTCTTCTTCGTCGCAAATTCCACGTTACTGGAGTCTGTTTGTGCCTTAGAGGGCATGATTGTCCGAAGCAGGGATAATATCTTGTACTCAAAAAGCCGCTCGTCCTGGGGCGTCTGCAGCCCGGTCGTGAGTATCATTCTCCTGCAAGTGTTCAATAGTGTTGACAGCTGCAGGGCAGCTCGAGTGATAGGATCCATCCACTACACAGGGCTCAGAAACTGACGCCGTGCACTTACAAATCGAACTCAAAGTTGAACACATGCGTGAAGCCGCTCCGTCTGCAAGCCAAGATCTCGCAGCCGAATGGGATGCCTGCCAAGCGTTTGAGCGTCGCCATCCCAAGCAGAAACCACAAACAAGATTGAAAGACGACCGGGGTGCAAGTGCTCGCTTCGACAAGCAATACTTGTGATAAATCGTCACGGACATTTCTGGGATCCGGTCGAGGCCCCTGGTCCGAGTACTAGGAAGCGTCACAACCCTCCCAGGTTGCTGCGCTGTCTTCTTTTTGTTCTAGATTCTAGAAATGCCCCACGGCTCTCTGCTCCGAGTCTCTCGGAGACGCCAACGGTAGGGAGGAAAGCAAGACTGGCGATCTCAAAAACCAGGAGGTGAATCAGACATATCGGAAGTTGACTTCCCACAAAGGCTTACTGCCCGCGCCGATAAGCATCGAGATTCGCGAGTTGCAACAAAAATGAAAACACAGTTGCACCGACGGCAGCTGCGACGCAGAAGAGTTGCCCCTACATCCCGAACACCTACGACTCACGAAAGAAGATGTCAGGAAGTTCTGCAGGACGGCAAGAAGGGCGATGCCTAGACTCTGGATGCCACTGAGCAGGCAGTGGGATGAAGGGACAAGGGAACAAGTCTAGCATAAACAAGCCCGAAACATGGCACCCTGGCCACGTCTGCAGAGGACTCAGAGCTTTCATGGATCATGCTGCATGCACCAAGCATACCTCAAAACGCCCACGCAAGCACGGCCCTTGCAGGGAGTTCAAGAACTTGCTTCTTAGTCGGTAGCGTCCGCAGGAAGATTTCTGCAAACAGGGCTGGGCTCCCCCACATCGCGGCGATGACGGCCTCGCCTGTGCCAGCATGTTCCTGCAAGTTGCATGCCGTCTTGGGTCTGTTGGAGTGTCCAAACTGGGGTGGCGGATCAAAAAGAAGTACCGTAGTATCAAAAAAATTAAAACACAAAGATCAAAAACCGGTACTTTTGCAGCAAGGCTACAGAAAAGCCTGAGGGGATAGATCCAAAAAGAATGTGCCCAAAATTACTACTACTACTACTACTACTACTACTAGTAGTAGTAGTAGCAGTAGCAGTAGTAGCAGCAGTAGCAGTAGCAGTAGCAGTAGCAGTAGCAGTAGCAGTAGCAGTAGCAGTAGCAGTAGCAGTAGCAGTAGCAGTAGCAGTAGCAGTAGCAGTAGCAGTAGCAGTAGCAGTAGCAGTAGCAGTAGCAGTAGTAGTAGTAGTAGATAGTAGTAGTAGTAGTAGTAGTAGTAGTAGTAGTTAATTGTTGTGACAGGTGCACAGATGGACGCGTCTGTTCACACCAAGGTGTCGGAGGAGGAAGCTTTTGTAGCTGTAGTTTTCAGTAGTTTGAGCTGATTAGAGAGGTATGAGCGATGCATGCTAGAAGCAGTTTCACGAGTGCACGAGACCACAGGCGCCCGCAAAGCGCAGAGCACGCTCGCGCAGCGTTCAATTGAAAATAGTAGTAGTAGTAGTAGTAGTAGTAGTAGTAGTAGTAGTAGTAGTAGTAGTAGTAGTAGTAGTAGTAGTAGTAGGTAGTAGTAGTAGTAGTAGTAGTAGTAGTAGTAGTAGTAGTAGTAGTAGAGTAGTAGTAGTAGTAGTAGTAGTAGTTGTTGTAGTAGTAGTAGGAGTAGTAGTAGTAGTAGTAGTAGTAGTAGTAGTAGTAGTCTTTCTACGCGCGTAGTGCATATTTGACGCTGCGTTTTCGTGCACTTGGCAGACATAGAACACTGTAATTTGCTATGTATGCAGGACGGGGGGGGTCCTTGTCAGGGGAGCGGGGAAATTTGGATTATGTTGGTTGTCAGCAAGTGAATCAGCTCGGATCTAATTATATGAATTGTGCAAGAACAGCAGGAAGTTTTTAACGGGGAGCCATGGCTCGCAAACTCGTCCGTGGGCGCAACAAGGGCAAGCAGCGTCTTCACCTGCGTGTTGCTTGTGGCAACACGGGGCACCGCGTGGAGACGTGTGGCACAGCGGCAGCTCAGTTGATCCGGCAGTTGCGAAGCGAGCTGGCGGATGCACTGCAGACAAAGGTTAAAGGTTTAGGTAAAAGTTTAGGGTGAAAAACCCTAAACCCTAAACCTGGTTTCGGCGCTCACACTCGGACAACCAGGTTTAGGGTTAAAGGTTGAGCGTAAAACCCGAAACTCCCCCCCCCACAACCCACCAGCCCCAAGCCCCACCCCCACCCCCCCAAGGCAGGCCAAAGCCAAGCCCAAAATAAGTACTGAATATGAATATGAATATATATATATATATATATATATATATATATATATATTCCAAGGCCCTCATGGAAACGCAAGGCTCTCATAGGAAATCCAAGGCCCTCATACGAATTCCAAGGCCCTCATACGAAATCCAAGGCCTCATCAGCCTTGAACCTTCGATACCAGACACACCCACCGTCAACCTTGAAGCCCAAAACCCAAAGACATCCTCGCTCTGAGCCTGAAGCCCGAATCCGACAGATAGAATTCTTTCAATTGAAGCTTTCCAGAATTCCCCGCTCCCCAGAGAATTAGTGAAATTAGCTTAAAACTCGAGTTTTGGGCATGTGAAGTGAGGAAGTAGTAGTAGTAGTAGTAGTAGTAGTAGTAGTAGTAGTAGTAGTAGTTTTGGCTCCCACAGTAGTAGTAGTAGTAGTAGTAGTAGTACTAGTACTAGTACTAGTACTAGTAGTACTAGTACTAGTAGTACTAGTACTACTAGTAGTACTAGTACTAGTACTAGTACTACTACTACTACTAGTACTAGTACTAGTAGTAGTAGTAGTAGTAGTAGTAGTAGTAGTAGTAGTAGTAGTAGTAGTAGTAGTAGTAGTAATGGTGGTAGTACTGTAGTAGTTGTAGTTGTCGTAGTAGTAACAGCAGCAGCAGCAGCAGTAGCAGTAGCAGTAGCAGCAGCAGCAGCAGTGGCAGTGGCAGTGGCAGTGGCAGTGGCAGTGGCAGTGGGCAGTGGCAGTGGCAGTGGCAGTGGCAGTGGCAGTGGCAGCGGCCGGGGCCGGGGCCGGGGCCGGGGCCGGGGCCGGGGCCGGGGCCGGGGCCGGGGCCGGGGCCGGGGCCGGGGCCGTGGCAGTGGCAGTGGCAGTGGCAGTGGCAGTGGCAGTGGCAGTGGCAGTGGCAGTGGCAGTGGCAGTGGCAGTGGCAGTGGCAGTGGCAGTGGCAATGGTAGTAGTGGTAGTGGTAGTGGTAGTGGTAGTGGTAGTGGTAGTGGTAGTGGTAGTGGTAGTGGTAGTGGTAGTGGTAGTGGTAGTGGTAGTGGTAGTGGTAGTGGTAGTGGTAGTGGGAGTAGTAGTAATCGGAAAACCTGTATTGTCTCCATATTCTAATAGCACAAGTCTCTCCCGATTCCAACTGAGCCTCTGAGCGCTACTCCGCAACGTTGCTTGCGGCCCTGCCTCCAAACAATCGTTGCTCTGCAATCTCCGAGTAGCCTTGCAGCCGCGAATATGAGGGATGGCGTGCCGGTTCATTCCATTCCATTCGTCACTGAGCATAGTGCACCCCGAGAGGATCGGCGCCGGCTTGGGGAAGACTCCTGAGGGATGGTCCGGCAATGACTGCACCGTGGCAATTGAGACGGTGCGTATCGAATGCATCAACTTCATTCGAAGCGTTTGGGGTTCAGTGAGCTTCGCCCGGCCTTCGGCGGCTTTTCCAGATCAGAAAGCGCATCACTGCCCGTTGTCGACACGAGCTTATCCTCTGCAGACAGCGCAGACCGGATGTAAGAGACTCATCTTCCGGAATCTGAGAGGAGCTACACAGCAGATCGCCGAGGAGTTGCACTAAGTCCTGAACCAGTTCAACCTGTCTTTCTATGACACCGTCGCCCCGATCTGAGATGACCCGATTTACGTAAGTCTTCTTGCAGACAGGGCTGGGATAGCCTGCCTCGTTGAGCGAGATTGTGCGCGCGCTTCGGAGGGAGGTCCTGGCCAACTGACACAGCACGTTGCTAAAAGCAGCATTCGGGTGGGAGTTGCAGGGAATAACGGTTGCGTAACGTGCCTCGTCGCAGAAGAGGGACCTGACTCATGCACACTGCACAATGCACAAGCATCAGTGCAAACACTGTTGACACATGCGCCCTGGACCCTGTCAAATGAACGTCAACACCGATTGCGGCATCTGTGGAGAAAACTGACCCTAGAGTGACAACGAATCTCCAGATCAGCGGCTCTCCGGGCCAACATCTAGGAGCGACTTCACCGACAGGTAGTCAACGCCCATGAACTGCAGGAAAGCGTGAACGTGAGCCAAAAGCAACGTAAAAAATCTGCTGCAGTTTGACGCCTCACTAACCAAACAGTCGAAGCTGACACGGATTCACTCGCAAACATAGACATGTTCACCACTTGCTGTCACAACTTCAGAACATGAACCATGAACAGGTCCTGATCAAGGATAGCGAATACATTGAATGCATGAAGGCGGCCAGAGACTCCGCACACAAGTCACAATACAGCAATGCAGCCTTCTGTATACGTGCCATCTCACCGAGCACAAGTCGAACTTCTTGAGAGGATTGCTTCTTCGAGCTTGCCTCGGCATCCGCCCCCCAGCACCCATCACCCTCACCACCCTCACCACCCTCACTGCCGGCACTACTGGTACTGCTAGCACGGCAAAATTTTCAACCTGCGTAAGCATCGAAAAACGGGGGCTTGTGCAAGCGAGATGCCACGTCCACACGGAGGCTCTGGAAACCGGACTCCACGTTGGCCTTCACCAAATCCACCTTTGGACCTGGCAGTCTTCGCATGGCTGCAACATGGCTGCTCTGCAACCGGAGAACGAAGTGGATGGTGCAACTTGGGCTGCCTTGGTCAGCAGCCGCGAACTCAACCAGCTCCTGCGCTCGTCCGCGGAGTGATGCGGAGTGCAAATAACCCGGCCAGTAATGATTCAAGGTGCAAGGGCTTGTCCATGGCTTCGGGACGTTGAGGTGAGAACATTTGCGCGTCTACTGCAAGGCCTTCCTTTGAAAAGCCGCAAGCCCCTGGTCCCGTCCCGAGTCTCGCCCAGGCATTTGTTTGAGTGGCTCATCTCTTGGCGCAAGCCTCAGCCGGCAAATCGCCAACTGCACGAGTCCGCCGTAGCCGCACTTGGCGGACTCTGATGCTTGCTCAGCGGCTCTGAAGGTCGGACTGCAGAGAATGCAAGAGTGCCTGAGCAAGATCTCTTCGTACACGTTGCAAGGGTCTTGACTCGCAACTCTGGGGATCATTCATCTACGGCATGCCGTTTCAATCACAGTCCGCCCATGACAGGCCTCCAGCTTCATATTTCCAGTCCTGCAATCACTGAGAGCTGGCGAATGCGCAGCTCAGAGTTCTTCTGAGATTTCGTGGTGTTGTATACTGTCTCTGCGGCGACGGTGCTAAACTGCCAGAGAGTCTTTAGGCAGCTGCAGTACCGTTACGCGAATGCAACAGAGACTACGCCATCCCAAAACAACACCGGATCCTGTCGTGCAGGGACTCTGCGATGTGATCGCGAAGCTCGTGCAGGTCATTTCTGACACGGTGGTGGGCATAAGAGTAAGTTGCAGGGTGTTGCACAGCACGACAGCCTGAATTGACTTTTTTTCCTCTGCTTCCCATTGCAAGTCACCAAGCTCGAAATCTGAAATTAATTGGCATGCCCCGCGTAGATGTTGACCCCGTTCACACGCAGATATGGCCGTGGCTTGTGTGAGTGCAGATGCCTGAATGCGGTCGTGCTCCATCTCCTCCAAAAGTCTTACCACATGTGACCACTGACCTGAAGCGATGCATGCAGCCATGATCGAGTTGTACACTGGAGTGTCACACTCCATGTGCTTCATGTCTGCAAACACAGCCAAAGCGATCCGCCAGCAAAATCTGCTCTCACACGCACTCAACACGGCACTGTACGTCGTTACGTCACCTTGCAGCTCTCTGTGCTCGAGTTCACGAAGAAGGGCGATGGAATGCTGCCAGTGCTTCCCCTTCTCGCAAGCGCTGATAGCTGAATTGATGGCTATGGTATTCGCCTCCACGGCGCGATGCTTCATCAGACCGAGAAGTGCGAGTGCACGTTGCCATTGATCGCCACGCTCGCACGCATTTATGCAAGCACAAAAAGCAACCGAAGTTGCCGAGAGCCGCTTATGCATTGCAAGCTCCAGCAATGACAAAGCCCGCTGCCACTGCTCACCACGACCACAGGCAGAGGCTGCTGCACTGTAACTAACCACAGATGCCACGTTTGTCGGAATCATGGAAAGCAGCCACAAAGCTTCCGGCCACCGTGCACACGTTCCGCAGGCACTGATGGCCGCATTGTACGAAATTACATCTGGCTCCTGCTTCACATGCTCGAAATGATGCAAGATCGCCAATGCACCTTGCCACCGCTGCCCTGCGTCACCTGCGGTGATAGCGGCATTCATCGTTACCACATTTACCTTGGTCAACACAGCTTGTACATGTTGTTTGTGCCGAAATGCAGATTACTGGACGTGAAGCCTGCATCGTCTCGTCAGCTCTCGGCCTTGTCGAAGAGCAGCGGAAGCAGCTGGGGGATTGCAAGCAGCCGCAGAATTAGCAGAAGAAGCAAGCACCAAAAGAAGCAGAGGAGCAGAGGGGGAATCAACAGCAGCACAACAGCAGCGTCAGCAGCAACGACAGCAGCACCAGCAATGCAAAAGAAGCCCGCCGATATTACCACGATCACCACTAGCCATGCCAACCCCAATCAACCGCCAACTGGAACGACAACCACGAGGACAACCACGGCAGCGTTCGAGCCTCGAGCACTCGTGCGACTGCATACGCAGTGGCATACGCTCAAAGCTAGCCAGCTAGCTGCGACTGATTCGTGCTGGCAGTGCTAGAAGCAACGCTGGGCAGGATAAGCTGAAATGTGCAGCTTCAGCCTCATGCTATGCTGGGATAAATACATCAACTTGGTGCGTTCTCAAACCACTGCTCCCTTGTCAAGGAAGCAAAGCCGGTCGCGCCTTTCCCGAGCAACACGAAGTGATAACGCACCAATGCTGGAGATAGGAGCTCGGTCGCCAACAGATCCGTCGAGACAAGAATGCGTCAGGCAGCAGCGCTGGGTGTTGGTGGCCGTTTATGTACAGGATCAGGTCTGGACGAACTCGTGCTTTGATTGTTTGTCCGTAGATGTCTGCAGGAGAAGGTGGGTACAAGACAGCCTGAAAGCCTCGCTCTTTAGTCGCGGCTGCTTTAATCGTAAGAATACTCGAATGGCCAGCAACTCAGTAGACGCAGAAGACAAGTCATCGACAAAGGCACAGCGCGACAATTGCCCTTTCATGTAGTTACCCTGCTGGGCCGCAGTTAGTGATAAGTCGTGGCTGCAGCTACAACCACAACAACAGCGACAAAGCACGGAAAGCCGCCACAACTCCCACATTAGACGAAGATGCGTGAAGCCTCTCGCTTGCGGCCAGCGAAAGACCACACAACGCCTCCTGCCAGCTGGCCTTCGCACAGGAGCTCATCCTTGCAACAAATCAGGAGTGACTGCAGTACTCCTTGAAACATGGTTTCGATTAGCAATAACTTAGACTTCTCCTCGAATAGTAACTCTTTACGTGGTTTGTGGTACAGAAATACACACTCAAAGCTGGACAAATTAGCACTTAAATCTGAACCAACTGAACACGTACTGCTGGACGAAAGAAACACTCAAACCTTGACGAATTGAACATGTAAGTCTGGACGATTACACACTTAAGCCATTAAAGCTTCGTCTGGCCGATTGGACACTGAACCGGACATGAACACGTAAATCTGGACGATAGACCACTTTACGTGTTCATGTTCCCACCAAAAAGAGTGTTCACCGGGCCAGTGTAACTGCTGACTTTCCCACCAACATGGACGTTCACCGGGTCAGGATAAGTGTTCACTTTCCCACCGCAATACATGTTAATCGGGCAAGGATGTGTTCACCGGGCCAGTATAAGCGTTCACTTTCAGAAATGTTCTGCGCCGGCCCAGAATATGTGTGCATTTTCCTAAAAAAACAAGTCTCCACCGGGCCAGGATGTGTTCAGTGTTCACCGGTCCGAGATAAGTGTTTGCAGGGCCAGGATAAGTGTTTACCTTCCCACAAAAATACGTGGTCTGAAATGGACAACCACAGAAACATCTGGTCAAACACACCTGGAATACGCGCTCTAGACCCTAGACAAAAAAGCTCAAAACCCAGAAACGAGTGTTCTACGCCCCAGAAATACATCCTTTCAACCCGAGGATTTTGTCCTCTAAACCCAAGATCTATGTCTTCTAAACCCCAGATGTGTGGATAAAAAGTGTTGTAAAACCCAGAAAAAAGGTCGTCTAAAACCTCAGAGCCACGTGTTCTAAACCCTAGAAATAAGCGTGCTAAACACCAGAAACTCGAAGTTCTAAATCCCAGAAATAACTGTTCTACACCCCCGAAAAAATGATCTGAACCTCGGATATAAGTTTTAAAAACATTCCCAGAAACATGCGTTCTAAACCACAGAAATAAGTCTTATGAACCCCAGAGATAAGTCCTGGAACCCCAGAAATTCCAGAAAGACTTATTCAAACCCCAGAGAAAAGCCCCCCCCCCAGACCTAAGAATGCCAAATGCCAGAAATAATTGTTGTAAACCCCAGAAGTACTTCTTCTGAACCACAGAAATATGTAGTCCAAATCCCACACATATACGGTACCCCAGAAAAAACATGTTCGAAAACCCGGGAAGAAATTTTGTAAACCCCAAAGACAGACAAGTGTGCGAATTCCCAGATATGAGTACTCTACTTACATCCAGAAAGTTGTCTTTTAAGCCCCAGACAGGGACACCAAGAACATGCGGCCTAAAGAAGGCATGCAATGCACTGTTAGAGGCAGCATCTAGGCAACAACATGGCACTGAGAGTTTGGGGACAGGGAACACACCCGAGCAACGTCATGGTGAAAAACCCCCTCAAGCAAAACCTTCGCTAAGCATCACAGCGTTGATGGTTATGATATCCATGCTAGAGCGCTTGCTGAACATGTCCATGAGCAACTCCAGACTGATCCGCCTTGGTCTTATTCGCAAGTGAAAACTGTGAACATCTGGGGGTTCTCGCTTCTGGAACTGAGATGAGAACCACCTGCTGGACTTTTCACAGGCACTGATAGCAGCATTGCAGGATATTGTGGTGGGTCGCAGGTGGCCACAGCGCATCTCTTCAATCAATCTTGCGGCCACTTCCCACTCGGCGGCCTTCCTCGGCACTGCCAGGGCATCCAGGACCAGAGCAAGTGCAGAAAGGCAGACACAAGCTCCCATGCTTAACAAGGCAAGGCACTCAGAGGAAGCAAGAGCCGAGTTGAAGGTCACGGTGTTTGGACGGAATCCTCCCGCCGTCTCCACCATCGCCGCAGCATCTCTCCAGCGACAGGATTGCCTCCACCCCCGACTACACGACCCTTGCTTCTCAAGCATTGCACTATTCATTAAGCAGTCATGACCACACGCAGATGCCCGATTCCCAAGATGTCCCAGGTACCCAAATGCAAACACCATGGCGTTGCAGCCAACGATGTTAGGCTCGAGAGCTGCTGACGACAGCGAGGAGAAAAGATTCGCAGCCGTCTGCCACTGCAATTGCTTGCCTTCAGCTGCGGCTACGAGCGCTAGTACCACTGCAAAGTCACACTGTCTCGGTCATGCCGTGCGAGCACAAAAACCAAATCACAAGATCCCAAAGGAGAGGTAGATGTACTAGTTCTGGCTGCATGCCGGCGACTGCAAACAGACACGACCGTGACTTCCGTAATGATCTCTGTTGACACACTGTCCGGAATAGATGTCCGAATTTGGAGCGCAACCGGCCATCCTCAGGACTGGACAGGCCGAAACTCACGCCAAACCCGCGGCTGTTTCATCATGATACTAGTTTGGTCTACTTGGATGATGGGAAGCATGCCTGCATGCATATCTCGTTTGCGCTCGCCTGCAAAGTCATTGTGGACGGATGCTGCCAAAGCCGTATTAAAAGTGACCACGTTTGGCAACAAGCCCATGCCTCGGTTGAAAGAACTGCGCAACAGGCCATGAAGCGTGCAAGCGCTCTCCGTTCTCATGGCTCGAGCTCTTGAATGGCCGTGCCTCTGGCCCCAGAACGACATCTCGCCAAGCCACTTCGAACCATGGAAACGGCTGGCTGCCAGGTGCCCTGGCCAAACTCAGCGCAAGCATGCAACACGACATGAGCCCCACGCCGCATGCCAGCAAGCACTCCCCGCCTTGGATACCACACTGGACACGGAGTTCCATGTTGTGCAATCGGTCTGTTCAAGCAGTGAATGTCTCTGCATGGAGCAATATGGACAGCTTGAACCACAACCCCGGCAGTCATGCCTGCCTGCACGCAGTCGTGCTGGTACTTGTCCAGAACGGACAACGCTCTCGGCCAGTCGTCTTCTGTCCCAACAGAGCTGACGGCAGTGTTGCACGTGATCACGTCTGCTTTCACAAAGCCCCACGACATAAGGTCAAGTACGTTTAGGCTCCAAAGCCAGCCAGGAAGAGCCAATGAACGAACCAGCGCATTGAAAGATACTACGCTCCGATCCACGGTCATGTGTTCCATGGACTCGAAGAGCAAAACTGCCTTGCGCCAGTTGGCGAGGCTTCTGAGTTTGCTAAAGGCTGTATTGAAAAGAACCAGGCGCGTCTGAACCGCAGTCGTGGACAGGTGGTGTAAGACATGCAAAGAATCAGTCCAAGTCTGCAGGTCCCGGGCTTTGATAAACCTGTGCTGCTCTGCACGCATCCGCACACCAGGACTTGTCATGCACAAGCTGCTCCACGGATTGCAGGTGGAGATATCATATCTTCAGACTGAACGGCTCGGCTTTCAATCCCGCATTGCACAATGCTTCGTCCCAGGTCTGACTCGCTTGAAGCCGCTCCATTCAATTCTGGTGCACACCCAACAAAGTCGCCATGCCCGGGCGACATAGCTTTACCTGCATCATGCATCAACGGATCCCAATGTGCTTGAGGCAGCACAGGTTTCATCGGTGCAAGGAACTTTCGCAGCGCATGGAATGCATGTGGATCGCCTTGGTGGCTGCCTTGAGCCGAACTCTCTGTGCACACATTCACGTACGCTTAGCCGACCGCTCGACTTCGATGCGCCGCACTTCGACGTTCGATGGTGGCCAAATGTAGCCAAGTCTTTTACTGGGTTATGCTAGAAGAGTTTGCCACCCGCAGCATCCTGCCTCAGCTCTTCGTGCGCCGACCTCTGCGCTTCATGCACCTGTCACGCAGCTCCGTACCGTGTTTACTCCTGCAGGTTCCCTGAACTTTCGTCTCACCGCCGCATTTATGCAATCTCCATGCAAAGCAATCCAGACCAGCTTGCACCTCGAGGAGTATCTCCTGCCGAAAAGATCCAAAACGAATCCGTCTTACATCAGCATCACATCATGACAGCTTTGTGTCCCAATAATCAACAAGTGCCAAGGAGGGGGCATCATGCTCTACGGCAGCTATGCACGTCGCATCACGTCGCCTTGTGATCCTGGCTACGGTACCTGCGCACGCCAAAATCTCAAAACGTCGTTCGTCTTTTGTCGAAACAAGGAAAACCAGTGTCCCAGACACAACTTCCTGTTTGCAGGCGAGACGCGTAGGATCTTCGAACTCCTTCTGACCCTGTGTCGTCGACAGCAAGAGGTGCAACTTTCCCTAAAGAATGCAATGGACGAAATGGCCACAACATACGGGAAGGGCTAAACGTCGAGGTCAACTCATATCGGACCCGACCCCGGCAAGAACAAGCGCACTGGGACCCAGGCATCGGTAAGATGAAGGTGAACCATGAAACGGAAACACGACCCTGGATGCTGAAAGCCCACAAACACACCAGTTCGTCACGAAATCTCTGGAAAGGGTCTCGTTTTGCGTGTGCCCTTAAGTGCCAAGCGGATTTGGTCAAGGAGCAATGGTTGTGACCCTTCCTCCGCAAGTTTCCTCAAACCACCGGGCCAGGAAGGGGCTGCATCCGTCTTTGCTAGCACTCACCGCGTTGATTCGCGCCGTATCGCATTGTTGCCGCAAGAACTAGACCCTTGATACTTGTCAGGGCAGCGAACGCGCCAA
Source organism: Symbiodinium sp. CCMP2592 (assembly GCA_905221615.1). Taxonomy (NCBI): domain Eukaryota; class Dinophyceae; order Suessiales; family Symbiodiniaceae; genus Symbiodinium; species Symbiodinium sp. CCMP2592. The sequence continues at coordinate 281,599 of CAJNDT010004257.1, read as the reverse complement.
GGCTCTGCCACATTTTCCAGAGAATCACACCCACTGGACGTTCGCATCTTCTCTTGCCAGGCACAGGATGCAAGAGATCGGTCAGCCGGGCACATACGATCCTCTTAAGATAGTTACCTTTCAATTCCCCTACCTTTCGATGGATAGGGACGAAATGGAAACGGTGAGGCTTCTGTGTCAAACAACGGGTTCCGCACCATGGCCTCCAACAGCGCGGTCCGCGATTCAAGCTGAGACATTTGCATGCTCAAACCGTCCACGGCCTGGCAGCACAACATGCGGCGTTCCTCACAGCAACACGTGTGGCGTCAGGCCTCTCGGATGTACTCGCCAGTCGAGCGGATCTGCACGTGGAAAGCATCCAGATGGTCCTTCTGATCTGGCTGTGGCAGTACGGATGGCACATTAGAGTCTTGTGTGGGAACATAGCCCGCAAATCCTATCAATTTTGTCGAGCGACAAAACGTCGTCCCAACTCCTGGTTTGCATTGCGCCTGAGTTTTCGAGCACTTTGCCAACGGCCCCGTGCACTTTTTTCCTTCAAGCACCGCGGAATTCAGATGAATTTGAGGTCGAGCCAAGCTGCAAGATCTCACGTCCCAATGCATCGCGCTCTGCCCTAACGAAACTCGAACTTGCTTCCAACAATCTCCGTACATTTGCAAACAGCAACACAAGCCAAGGAACTGCTGCAACTCATCGGCTGCTCTCGCAACGTCCGGTCTCTGCTGTTTGTGGTCCGATGCCTGGCTTCATAATGCACCAACAACTTAGCTGCACATACTCACTGCTAATTTGTTCGCAAACCAGAAAAAGGACCGTAAACGATGGCAACTCCGCTTGCGTTTTGCATTGAGCACATTGGAAGTTCGGTGCATCATTGAGTCGACGGCTCTGATTGCATTGGCAATCTCGACACGCAGGCCGTCCGCCTTAAGGGTCGGGAGATGTCGCTGATTTTTGTCATCTGTCATGCCCTCTCCTGCCAACTCCTCTCAACCTCCACTGAGACACCCACCACATTGGCCAGTAATTCTTGCGAAAATGCATCCACGTTGCCCTGGCCGAATCACCAACAAGAGCATGGAAACATTTCCCGCAACGCAAAGAGCATTCAAAGCAGTGTCAATACAATTGAAATTTGGAATTCGCATTGCCTCTGGTTTTCCGACGGCTGAAGCTTGTCATTGACTTATATCAAACCCCCCATACCATGCCAGGACACTAAAACATTGAACCAATCTTTCGTCGTAAACTGCTAAGCCTCCGAACTGTTGTTGGTCATGTCAACCGTGTAAGAAGCTTGTGGTTGGGAGCTTGTCGGGGCTTCACGAGTACTTGACCTAAGCAAAACGATTGGAGTAATGGAACCGAATAAACCAATAAAAGAATTCAGACTGAAGAACAGCTGCTCCTCTTCCAATCTGAAACCTGTATGCATGGGCAGTGCTTGCCTGCCACTGCGATCTGCAGCGTAAAGCCAGCAAACATAAGAGAGCACAAAATCCGAATGCCAGCAAGCCAAACCTGACAACGACAACAACAATGATGCAAAGCCTAAAACATTGCATAACAGTTATAACATGGCTCTCAGAATGAGCAGGCAGAGAAGAGTTACCTACTGCCAAGGACCACAGATCCAAAACAAGCATGCGCACAAATTTAAAAAAAATGACATCGTGCAGACATTGCTGATTTGTTAGAGCCATTTAAATTTGCATCCATCCATCGATGTACTCTGCGAACTGCTGTTGGTTGATCTCCCCACGGTTGCCGGGAACACATGACACCGCACCTGGCGATTCCCAGCTGAAGCACGTCTTTCAGGACCTTGGCTTGTTTAGCATGCATGGTTGGATATGGTTGGCTTCCTGTGTATCAACGTTCGCCGATGCCGGGGACCACACGTCGCTGTGGTGACTTTGGCCTGCTCATGTTCCCAGTCCCTTTTGCAATGTAACTGTGCTTGGGCCAAACAAGCCCCCAACAAAATAAACAAACGTCCCGACCGAGACTTGTGCGACAATAACAGGGGAACGACAACGTATCCATGCATTTGCAGGACATCAGTGCAAGTCGTATCAACTCGTACTGGTCTATACTGGTCTGTACGGCCTGGCTTGGTTGTTTTGAATGCCTCTGATGTAGGCAGTTCTGGCTTGCTGTTGGCCTGCATAAACCAGTCGCCTCCCAGCTCGTGCTCAGAACTTCGCTCGGCTGCAGGAAACTTACTGGCGCCAGATTCCCGGGTTCACTGCTACAGCACGAGACGGCGCAGAAAACACGGATGCGCATCCTGTTTCTTCCTTTTCGCCACCTATTCCGTTTGCGAAAAGCGTCCCGGCGACGTCAGCTGCCGATTCCCCGGCGGAGCGCTATGGGTTGCTAATGGGGCCGCAGCCGGTGGGCGGGCATGTCCGAAACCGCCATGGCCCACACGCCATGCGCAGAGCTGGCGACAGCTCGCTGCAAAGCAGCAATCTCCACGCGCGGCGCAGGATGGATGCGCACAGGGAAGAGCGTGCGGAAAACAGAACAGCTGGCGCTCCTCGCTCCAGTGGCAATTTGCAACGAGCCGGAGCCGTTGCGGCTTGCATGTTGGATCTGGGTAGCACGCGGCGCGACGGCCGGATGCTTCACAGGCGAACCGAGGACCACAACACCTCCCTGAGCATCAGGCTTGTCCCGACGCGCCACCCCGTTCCGCAAACCCCAGCGGAGCGGGCCAGCCTCAACAGCAGTTATGACGCAAGTATTTGCCGGAGATGGAGGCGTATGAAACAAGTCTGGTCCCTGCAACCTATGAGGAAAACGGCTCCGCTGCCGGGCCGTGCACATAGGCGTGCACCGAATGCAAGAGGTTTGTTTCCACACACACTTTTGCAACCATCCACGCGCAGAGCCCACATGCGCACTACGCAAGGCGGGCGGCCAGGGGAGGTGATCTAGCGGAGTCAGCGACGACGTTGCTGAGCAAAGGTAACCTTTTTTTGGAAACAACGGTCTTTTGAACTGAACAGACGTTTCTGGAGATGAAAGGACATATGGAGGGAGCTGCCACCAAATGGCCAGGGACGGGCGCAGGTCTGCTCAGCGTCTGGTTTTCAAGTCGACCGCGTGCGCCGCGCAGGGTCCAATCCCAGACTCTGTCTCTCAGCTACTAATACTAATAGTATATTAAAAACTAAGACGAATACTAATACCAATACCAATACTGATACTAATACTAACGAATCAACAACTACTGCCTCGCTTTCAAGTGACGTTTACACCACGTGCAGGACGTCCTGCAGAGGCGGTGCCTGCGCGCCAGGCAAAGGGGCATGGACGGGCGGCGACCCGAGCAAAGGTAACTCGCCATCGACATTGGTGGTGTGGGCGATCGGCAGAGAAGGTAAGCTAGTAGCAAGGGGCAGCTGCAGTCACCGACAACAACTCCAACCATCGCCCAACGAAGGCAGCCACTGTCGCTGCACGCTATGGTGGGAGGGCAGACCGTGCTCGTGCTTGGGCCAAGAACCTGACGAAGTTGGCAGCTTCAGCACTCCAGCGTCCTGCAACCTCCATGCCGGGAACGACCAAGCGGCACCGCGACGCCCGCCCGAACTCAGGGAAGGCGCGTTCCTTGCTTCGGCGGGTTTCGGCAAGGGCTGCGCCTGCGGTGGCCCGACTGCGGCGGCGGCATGCCCCAGCTGACGTTGGTGGGGAGATCAATGTGGTTTCAACTGCGAGCGGTAGCTTTCGGAAGTTATTAGCAATGACCTCAATGCGCCGCTCATCGTGCCTTGCAGCTTGGAGGTTGGGGTCGCAGAGCAGCACATTGGTAGCCACAGTGGCTCCGGCCTCGCGGCGAACACGTGCACCGGCCCGTTCAAGCGGCCCACCTCGCGGGCGTGACATGCCAAACCGAGGCTAGGCTGCGACATGATCACCCAACAAGTCCAACGGCGTGTTGGGGCAGGCAGCTGAGGAAGTCGGAGGCGGCAGAGCAGCAACGTGCGGAAGGGCGCCGAATCGATGGCGAGCCGGGCTGCAAAGGGGCCGGACTGTGAATCCAACGGTGCGAGCTCGGAAGGGCCAGCGCTGCAAGTTTTTCAAGAACCCAGAGGCAAGGCGCTGCCAGTCAAGCAAAGCGACCTCAGGTTCAGCGTCGTCGGCGGGCTGCACAGCGGCACGCTGGGGCAAGGCATATCCTGATCGGAATGTGTGCATTGGAGCTTGCGGCATCCAATGCATGCGCCAGACCTTGTACGAAGAGTGCATCCCGAACGGACGGGACGGTGAACGAGTCGGCCCAAAACGCCCAACAGGCCAAGGCTACCATGACGCGAAGCTATTGTAGCCGTGCAAGACAGGAAGCTGCAAGTGGGAGCGAGGAACGCTTTCCAGCAGAAGACAGAGCACCTAACGTGTAGAGCGCAACAGCATCATGTGTCACGGCAAACTCACGCGCGGGGCCGCTGTGTAACAGCAACAGCCAAGCGAGCCGCGTGTCATCAGTGCGTGGCTACGTGCGCAAGAGTTCATTGCGTCGGGCAATCAAGTGACCGGTGATAGACTCTGGCGAGCCGGAGAGTGTGCCTAGCAGCAGCAACACCACACCACGGGTTGCTGGCTCAAGTGCCGGGTCACCGAACCACACGCGATCGTCAGACTGGATTTCCTGCAGGCCTGCAGATCACCATGCGGGTAAGCATGCAGCGGGCTGTCTGGAAGGTGCGAAATGGTGCGAACACGGGCAGCAACAACAACAAAACTGCAACGCATGCACTGTGTTCCGTGCCCTCTTGAGTTAAAGATTACGGGTCGTATAAGGCCATACAAGAAGCGACAGTCGGGACCAAACTAAGGTACATCAATTTTACAAAGCTGGATATGTCGGTATCGTACAGACTGCCATTTTGGCGAATCAGCGGCATCATGCCAAGCATTTGCTAAGAGAAACTATGCTTCAGCATGCTTTAGTATGCATGACCGAAACATGTCACATCATCGTCCCACCATTGAAAAGGTCTGCCAAGCTTTCTCTTCGGCTGTGTTGCGAAATTGCTATGGCGAGTTGGACTGCGATATACGTCCGAAGTCGTCCGACCATGCCGTCGCGGGCAACTGGCGAAGTGCATCTTGACTTCATACGCCGCATGGTTTCAGACTAAGCCGCATCCTCGACATGATACCAGCCAACGATGGATCTCAACATTTTTCTTTGCAACGCGTCAGTTTCTTCCATCTATCTTACGGGAAAGCTGCCAAGACCAAACAAAACCGTCGTCGGTGTGATGAATGCATTGAACAATTGTACACGACCCCTTGTTATGCATACATGAGCTTGTTGAACTTGCGTTGATCTGGTGGGCAACTTCAACAATTGAACAAATCTGCAAATCAGCGAGGGTTTGTCGTTCGAGTTACATGTGCGTTTCAATATCCGTGAGTAGCTTGAACTATGATCATATCATGGTGTCTAAGGGCAACGTTTGTTTCACTGGCAGTTGTACTGGTTTTTGTATTGAGGTTTTCGGATTTTGCAACGTTGCGCTCAAATCCAATGTCTACACGAGCTCCTGCCATGTTTTGGTAATATCCCATCCGCGTATCTGACTTCTTCCAAACTACCTGGTGCTCCAATGTGGAAACCCTCCTCATGCAAACGCATGTTTCAAACCGGCGTTGAGCAGCAGCGGACCAATGATGTCGCGCTGTTTTACATCACGTCCGATAACGAATTTTTTTCTTCGCACTGTTCAACCGCAGGCGTGTCCGCGACGAGGGTCCCTGTGCAACCGCGACTTACTGCGCGGCGTCCGCACTGCCGGAGGCAGAATCCCATCGCAATTCGGCCAGAAGCTCGCTGGTCAGGTTCTGAGCCATCTTCGAGCTCAGCGGGACAGCCCAAGCACAGAGGCTGCGAAGGCATGCTGAGCGGCCAGAAGCTGCACGGCCTGCTGTCAAACCAACCGCCGAACTCAATCCCAACAACGACCACAGCAACGTCGGACGTGCGCAAATTCAGGGAATTGTTAGAGAAAGTTGAATCCATGCCAACGTATCAAGCCGTTCACGACAACCTCGATGCGCCGCTCATCGGCGATGGACGCATCGAGGTTCCGACCAGCAAAGCGGACGATGCGAACGACCCTTGCTTGGAGCCTCGCTCCAACCTTTCGTGGACAGGAGGCAGAGGTGGCGTACTTGGCGCGGGTCTAGCGTCCGTGGCACCTGCATCTGCGCGGCGCGAGCTGCGATGGAATCGCCGCAGCTGCTGCAACACACGGCCCGAAACTTGAGCAATACCGCGTTCCATCGGGCATTTCCTTGGCGGCGCTTTTTTCCGACGTACGCACGCCGAGCATAGTTTTTCGGAATGTTTCCGAACCCTAAGTTCGAAGAAACATAACATCGGAAATCAAGCTTGAACCCTGGGTTCGAACTTCGCGAACTCAGATTCAACCTGGAATTTTTTGTGTTCGAAGTCTTGGTTCGCGAAACTCTTTTCGAATCTATGTTCAGGGACTCTATTTGTGAAGTCTGGGTTCGAGAAACTCTGTGTTCGAACTTTGGGTTCGCGGAACTCCACGTTTGAACTCGGGTTCGGGAACTCCACGTTCGAACCCGCGGTTTGGGAAACCTGAACCCTAAACTCTAAAGCCCAAACCCTGGAACGTAGAGTTCCCCGAATCCGAAGTTCAAACATAGAGTTTCCAGAACCCCGAACATGGAGTTCCCCGAACCTAAAGTCGCCCTCCCTTCGACCTTCGGCTTCGAAGGCTTCGAAGCCTCTTCGCCGAAGGGTCGCTCCAACAAGACGTGACACTTTCGACAAAGACGACGAGAAAGTAAAATCTCGTGGCTCCACCATGTTCTACGTCGAAGCTGACAAACTTATCGTGTGTGTCCTGATTTTCGCTTCTTCCCCCAAAATGGACGTGGTTTGTAAGACACGAAAGTCCAAACATTGTGTATGAAGGAGAGATCGCCAAAAGTCTCTTGCTGACTTAGAAACGCTCGTCCGGACGCGTAGGACCTTCTTGGCATCAGTCGTGAAAATTCAGGAACGTGGACCTTGACTTCGATAAAAGTGAAGGAACTAGAAGGTCAAATCAATCAAGTTGTCGGAACGTACAGTTGCACCTTGGTCTTTCCGACTTGGTCAAAGAGAGCATACTCCGCAAACGTGGCGCCCCCGTGTAGAGACGCAGCATTCATTGCCATTGTTCGTCAATGGTGCCCTCGATGCTTGAAGAACGACTATGAAGAGTAGGCTGTGGTGTCGAGAACTCAAGCCTTTTCAACGTAACTTTCAAAGGGTCGTTCAAAAGGTGTTTTCAAAAGTTTCACGGATGCCTCTTCAAGATTGGCTTTCAAAGGGTCATTAGCATTTCAACTATACCTCTTCTGCAGGTGTCTTTGAAATGAGTGCCTTTCAGGTGCCTTTCACGGCCTTTTCAACGTTGTCTTTCAAAGACAGATTTTCAAGAGTTTTCAAGGTGCCTTTCAAGGGTGTCTTCGAAGCCTTTCCAAGAATGTTTCAAAAAAGATTTTTCACGGATGCCTTTGCAAGAGTGCCTCTCACAGGGTGTGAAAAGGCATCCGTGAAAGGGACACTCTGTGGGAGACACTCTTGAAAAAGCATCCGTGAAAGGCACACCCTGTGAGAGGCACTCTTACCCTGTGAAAGAAACGCTTGCAAAGCATACGTGAAGGTACACCCTGTGAGAGGCGAATTAGTGCTTCTTCTTTGTCTGGAAATGGGGAAATGCTCAACGTTCATTTGTGCCGAGAAATGAATGTTTTGAGGTTTCGACATGGGCAAATGCGAAAGGGCCGAAACCAGAGGGTGAGAGAGCACCCAAAATCCGAAAAGAAGAATCAATGAAACAAAACGCAATCACAAACATGAAAAAGAAGCCACACGAAACAAAACTCGAATGAAAAAGAACCACAATATCAAATAAAACACAATCACGAACACAAAAGAGCAAGAAGCCCGCAAGATAACACACTCGCAAACGTGGAAATTGGTGGATCTTGTTGGCTTTTTTTTGGCGTGGGCGGGCCTCGTCGACTACGGCTGTAGCACTCGGTCCCCACAAACGAGACAAACCAACAAACAAGAACTAAAAACAGCGCTGAAACAGGGCGGCTCGATAAAAAAGAGGCAAAAAGCTAGCTGCGGCGCACAGGCTTTGCCGGTGTTGGCCGTTTAGCACGAGCTACGGGGCCTTAGCGACCGATCCACAACAGCAAAAAGGCCGCCGCCTAGAGCTGTCCAAGACCAGCGGTGGAGCCCAAAGTCGAAGCTCCGGCCGCCGTTCTAGTTCCGTTGAACAACGGTCAGCCCCGGGGTCCTGTTTTTTGCGATCGTGCACACAAAGTCCACAAATCCACGTAGGAATCCACGACCGACGGCAAGAGTGGAAAATGGACCCTACAACGTATGTTCATAGGGGGCTCTGGCTGCTGGGATGCTTCCCACGCCGTCACTGGGCACTTTCCAGTGTCGCAGGCCGCGGCCAAGAATCTAGCAGGCGCTGCATGTTCAATTCCGCTTGTCCATCTTGACTTCGCCCCGGCATGTCTTTTTTCCGATCTTGCAACACGCAGCATGGGAAATCTGGATCCGAAACTGTCCACTTGCAGAAACTAGAACAGGCAGACTCCACTGATCCGCAGTTCGATTGTGTGCTGCAGGGTGTAAGCAAACAGATGAGGGAACCTGAAAAAGTCCGCGGTGGCGATCAAATGATGTCACTTAGGATAAAGCCGGTGGTGTAATAATCAGCTGCCAACTGAGTTTGATTGACTCCGGCATGTCTGGAATCTTCCACCATTCTAATAGTGTTAGACTACCCAAAAAGTGTGCAAGTGGGTTCCCTTGGTTTTTGCAGCAGATGGAGTGGGTCCTCTGGGTTCTTGTTTTTTGTAACACTTCAGGTGGGCTACATTTTGGGTTCTCTTGTTTTTCGCAGCATTTCGACTGGGTCTGTGTCTGGTTTTCGCTTAAATGTCTTGTAGATTCCCATGGTTTTTGCAGCATGGACGGTGGCTTCCTTGTGGGTTCTGTGGTTTTTGCAGCAGTTTAAGTGGGTTCCCATGGTTCTAGCAGTATCAACGGTGGGTTCTCTGTTGGGTTCCCTGGTTTTTCTGCAGCTGAAGTGGATTCCCATGGTTTTCCAGTCTATATCACTCAAAGGTTTGGACGGGCATGTCAGCTGGTTCCCTGTGGGTTCTTTTTTTTTGCAGCATGTTTAGTGGGTTCCCATGGTTTAACAGCATCGACGGTGGGTTCCCTGTGGGTTCCTTGCTTTTTGCAGCATTGCGAGTGGGTTTTCCCAGCATATATTGCGCAAAGGTCTGGGCGGACTCCCCTGGCTCTTGCAGTGTGTCAGCTCGGTTCCCTGTGGAGTACATGCGGGTTCCCATGGTTTCTCCCGCTCGCGTCTGCTCTTTGTAGTTTGGGTCGAGACCAAAGACGTTAAACAGGCTCACCTCTGATGCACATGAGGCTCGCCACCCTCCTATTGTAATGCTCTTGATAAGTTTGCTGCGGCTAAATGCTGGCACGCTGATACGAGGATTTTGCGGCATGTACTGGCAAACGTTAATCTCAGCTTGTAGCTTCAACTGTTTCGATTGCTTCCTGTACGTGCGCGGTGCTTTTTGCGTCTGGAAGCTCCACTTGCAGAAGCTCATTTTGCCTACAGAATCGTAGGAAGCCTGGAAGGGCCTCCCCTGTGCGGGAATTATCTTGTCCGAACAAGAACAGAAGCACTTGTCTTGAAGCGGCAGCCGATGGCAAGTTTGGCAAATTATCCAAAAGTATCTCACATTTCACAGCATGTTGGCTTTTTTGGACGTGCAGTTTTCCAGCTGAAACGGGTTTCAAAAAGCAGCTCTAGTCCGGGCACCGAAACAGGCCCCAGATTTTGGCTTTCTTCGTTGGACATACAAGCTCACGCAATTCGGGGCCCCAAATTAGAGCTCAGATTTGGGAGCCATTTCTGGGGCCCAGTTATGCCGTTTTTTTTCGTCGAGCAGATGCCACATCTGCGTACACAGCTGGCCGTTGCGTGCAACAGTATATAAACCTCGCCAGCTCTGTTTTGCATTTTGCCGGTGTTCCTTCAAAACTCAAAATAACAAGTGGAACGCTCGGAAACATGTGAGCCTTGCAAACAGAACTTTCTCACACAGTTTCACCAAGACAGAGAGAGAAGTCTCGCTGTAATTCCGAACTTGAAGTTCGAACACTGTGTTCGAATCTTCCCACGGCCGTATGTGTGCTCAGTGTGCTCTTCTTGGGATTGCGCTTACTGAACAGCAACCCAAAGGAAACTTTTCTGCTCTCACGCCAAGCTGGAAAAATGCGAGGAAACAGTTAGTTGGTAAACTTTTCCCTTCTTAAAATTTGGGAGTCAAGATGCTGGGCGTGTGCAAAAGTTGCCCGGAGTTGACATGCAAATGATCGAGAGGCAAGACTCCCACCACTGCAATGGGCAATCACTAGCTGCGAAAGACGCCGCGCCCTCGTCGGCTGCTGGTCACAATTTACAAATTCCAAAACCTCAAAGTTGAAGTAAGACTGGGATTCCGGACCACTTCGTGGTGGTAGTCGTATAGCAGTTCTGGTAGCACCAGAAGTACTAGTTGTATTCGTACTCGTAGTGCTTGCAGTGCAGACCAGTAGTTCAAGTAGTATTTGTAGTACAAGCAGGACAAGTAGTACTAGTAGTACTAGCAGTACTACTAAGTACTAGTAGTTCTAGTAGTGCTAGTAGTACCAGTAGTACTAGTAGTACTAGTAGTACTAGTAGTACTGTAGTACTAGTAGTACTAGTAGTACAAGTAGTACTAGTAGTACTAGTAGTTCCAGTAGTGTTAGTAGTACCAGTAGTACCAGTAGTACTCGTAGTACTAGTACTATTAGAGTATAACTAGTAGTACTAGTACTAGGAGTATTTGTAGTACTAGTAGTGGAGTACTAGTAGTACTAGTAGAACCAGTAGTACTAGGAGTACTAGGAGGTTCAATAGCACCAGTAGTATTAGAGCTAGTAGTACTTGCTAGTAGTCGTAGTAGTACTAGAATACCAGCAGTACTTGTAGTACTAGTAGTACCAGTAGTACTAGTAATACTAGCAGTAGTAGTGGTACTAGTAGAATTAGTAGTATTCACTAGTAGGATTAGTACTACTACTAGTACTTGTAGTACTGGCAGTATTAGTAGTGCTAAACATACGAACCACGCGAAAAATGAATATCGATGTCGCTGGGGTGTGCCCACCTGCGTGTGTGGACAGCAGGTGGCGACATGTAGCAACCACAGCAGCCTATTTGGAGCCCGCTTGACATGTTGCAAAAGGCCGCACGGAGCCCACACGAGCCTTGCCGCCGACTTGCCGCAAAACAACAACGAGCTTGCAAACCCATCTGGTACGTTTCAAAAAGCATCAACCTAAAAGAACCCAGAGAGAGCCCGCTTAATGTTCAGCCCATTGACACATCCGTTGGGGTTTGTAAAGGCATGGGGGTCGTGGAGGGCGTGCCAAGATGAGTTGCCATGCATGGCACCTGAAGAATCTGTCGGGAGGTCTACCGGAGCGCGAACCGTTTCGGAAGGCTTATTGGAGCTTCCAAAACCTTTTTCGGAAAGTGACTCGCATCATTTCGACAAGTCGACGGGCCTACGGGTCTCGTTAGAACTGCCAATTTGAGATGTACGCATCGCAGTCTAGGGCAGAAAGAGACATATTATTCAACACTGATTGCCCGAGAGGAAAGCCACCCTTCAGTGGTGATAATTGTTTTAACACTGAACTGGCTGCCCGCATCGATGAACTCTGATAAAGACGGTAGACCGACTGAATTTCCCGAAGTCTTCAGAAAGTGGTTCCAGCATCGTGTGTGTTTTTCTTCGAAAGCACTTTTGTGAGACTCGGTTGTTTCGGCTTCAAGCTTGGAGTGGCGTGATCTCTCTGTAGCACTGGAAACCCAGCCGTGGCAGAGGGATGCCTCGACCTGAGTTACCCAGTGAACGAATCTCGGGCTATGTGATTCCGCAGCACGGCAAAGTGTAGGTGTTGATCACGGGGTTTGCATTCTTCGACCATGTGCTGTGCTACATAGTGCTACCCTTCAGCATGTTCTGAGCTCGAACAGACTTCGGCACCAGTGTTGCAGGTGTGCCTTCTCACGATCATCGCGTGCATGTCGCTGAACTCCTTGAATTTGGACACGCCCCGATCTTGGCTCTCACCTCCGAGATCCAATTTACCGCTATTGGCGCGGCCCGCCAATGACGGCGCAACTGTTGAGGGCGTGTTACATCGTTCATGGCACCAACTTCCAAGTGTCGAAGAGGCTGGTCTCGGTGCGAGTTTTGGCAAACACGTTGCATGTGGTCGGGTGGAGTCGGAAGTATAGGTTGTCTGGAAACTTGGTTCTTGGTTTTTGTAAGCGGTGAGCCCAGAAAGTTGAGGCAGTGCCAGGATGAAGCCTAGACACAACAAGCCAGAGTTAAACAGTTGGTCAACATACGGATGTCTTCCACGTCCGCCGTATATACCTGATGGCAGCATTCTCACACGGTCTTGTACCATCGACAGCATGTCAGGTACACAGTGCTCGAGCAGGTTGGCCAGGGTGCCTACGGCATTGTCTGCGCTGCGCAGGACCTTTGCGTGCCGTGATGTGGAAGGGATGCTTCGAAGTTCATCCGTACCGAAAGTTAATGGACTAGCGGTGAACTGTCGCAACTTCGCCGGTCGGATGTTGGCAAGAGTCCCTTGATGTGGCGTGGGGCAGTGCCTGCGCCTGCACTTGCAGGATGAGGAGACCCAGGAGTCGGTCGCTGTGAAGAAGATTGAGAATGCGCCGCTTGGCGAGGATGCATAGCGGCATGGGCATGTACCAGTTCGTGTCGATCCTTCCGGGATTGCTTCTCGGGAGGGTTGCTGGCTACTCAGGTTTGAGCACATCACCTGCCCGGGACTCGGAAGTCGTTGTCACATGCCAAAACAATTTATTTTTTTGAATGTCAACTGACTTGAGCAACACCTGTGTTTGTTCCCCAGTCTCGTTTGTCCAAGTCACGAAGCGAACTCTCCGCGAGCTGCGGATTCTCCGGCACCTGCAGCACGAGAATCTGATCGATGTGAGGAGCTTCAGTTCCGAGGTCTAGGGGCAGGTTCTTGTGGCCCTTCTTGGTGCATGCAGGAACATTTTCCTGGCCGGATCAAAGGATGACTTCGAGGCTCCAGAAATGCACGCCGGAATGTTCCGCAAATACTGCTAACTGATGGATAGCTTCCTTGGAGCGAGAGCATTACAGGACATCTACGTGATCTCGGAGCTCATGGAAACCGTTCCAGCCTTAACCAGAGATGCTTGTCATTTGTTCACGCTCTTCTTGCAGGCATCTCTCTCCCTCTCTCTGTGGCCGCATGTTTTGTTGTTTTGTTTTTTGGTGTTGCTATTTGCCTGCTTCCTCGTTTGCTTGCTTGCTTGCTATGCTTGCTTGCTTTTTCGTGAGTTTGTTGTTTGCTTTGTTTTGTTACACTTGTGTCTGTTTGCTCAGTGCGAATGCATGTACCGTTTTTCGGGGTGTGGGCATGGAGCTGTATTTGGCGCTTGCAGCCTCGACGAAGGATTAGTTGTGGGGTCCGGTTGGTTCCGGCTTTGGTCCACGGTCAGGCGGTTGCGGATTGGTGGCATGCATGTGCCAAACGCACCAGCAACTGTCAGAAATCCGATCCCATTCAGTGTGCCGTGGACCCATTAAGGGAGACAGTGGCAGCAGTTGATCTGTCCACCCTCGATCGCCCCCCTTGGGTTGTAAGGACTTGGCATCGATACTGAAGTCGACACAGCCACTGACTGTCACTGGGCTCAACTTGAGTGCCAGGTATTGCTTGCTTCGGAATCATTGCCATACTCGGCAGGATGATCATTGCCAGTTCTTCCTCTACCAGATCCTGCGCGGGATGAAGTATGTTCATTCTGCACAGGCCAGGTTGTTTGTGCCGTCCCTCTTCGGGATCGCAGGTGGGAGCGCATGAGATGTGAGTTTGACTTAGGTCATTCACAGAGATCTCAAGCAGGGGTCTCGGTCGGGAGTTCCATGGTTCTTGCTTAAGGCTTAACATTTGCCAGTTGAAAACGGATCGGTTTGCGAGGCCGCGAAACTTGCTAGTCAACGGCAATTGTTCCTTGGTCTCAAGACGCCATGGGCTGTGTCAACCAAAACCTTGCACTGCACGCGTGGCAGGTGACCTGAAGATCTGTGACTTCGGCCTGGCGAGAGTGAGTTTCTCGAAGGAGATACCTGACTTGGCATACAATCTGACGAAAGTTCCCCATACTGTTCAGGAGTTTCAGACCTGTCCGATGACAGAATACGTTGCATTCTGAGATGATTTGCTCAAACCGCCGCATACTAGGAACTTGCCATAACTGGACATGTGTCCTTGGCTGCACCCAGGTTTGTACGCGTTGGTATCGGGCTCCAGAGGCATGACCTGCAGTTGGCAAACTGAGTGTCAGCTGATGTTACTCAGTCTCCAGACACCCGGCAGACAAATTTCGGTGTTCCGCCCTGCCTATCGCACAGCTGCATTGGCTGCACTATGCAGAAGGGATTGTGCCTGGAAGGTCTTATGTTCCTGGGTGGACTACACCACCGCAATTGACATCTGGCTTCTTGGGCTTTGATGTAACAGTGCGGTGGAGGAGCTGTTTTGACAACTTGCATTTGCCTTGGCTTGCATGCAGACATTGCTTGCGATTGGTCTCGGAACTCTGCGAAATCTGAAATCAGGTCAATTGGCTGCATCTTTGCCGAGGCTGGGGCTAGTCACGGTTTGGTTTGGATGCGAGGAAAGCCTCAAAGGAAGTGTCTCACGAGAGGCGGGAGTGCGTGAGACGCAGTGGATGAGAGAGACATAGACTAGGATGTGGCGAGACCGAGAGTCCCAGAGTGTGCGCTCAATTGAGCGGCCCGCCTGCAGAGAGAGTCCAGATCTCAGAGCTGGCTTCGATCTCTCTGCAATGCGAGATGCTGGAACGCAAGCCTCTGTTCCCGGGGCACAACACCCAGCACCAGCTACAGGCTCGATCGTGAAGAGTTGTCGGCTTGAAATCAAGAAGTCCGTTTGCGCCCGCCAGTCCATCATCTCCTTCCTTGGGAAGCCCAGTGCTGAGGCGGGGCAGACTTCCAGAGCTGTTTTGTACGTCACATGCGAACTGATGTGTGACATGGCGGGGGGATCTGTGGGATGATCGGAAGAAGCAAATCACCTTCGCTTCCACACGTTGTGCATTCTGAAGGAGCTCAACAAGATCAAGAACGAGAAGTGCAGGCGGCTTTTAACGCTGGGTTCGAGCGCTCGAACGACGTTGGGCTGTCAGGGTTGGTGCAGCAGTACTGTAGGAACAGGTGTGAGGCTCCTCCATAAGTGCAGGCGCTTCATTGAGTCCCTACCGGCCACAACCGCCTCTTGGCCATTTTCAGACACGTACGACTCCTCGACTCTAGTTTCAGCTTCAAGAAGCTATGCAGCTCTGCACCATGGCCGGGTGGCACTGCCACTAAGGCGCAGAGCTTGCAGGAGGTCTTCCCGAATGCCGAGGACTCAGACGGACTGAGACGCCACTTACAGGAATGGTCACAAGTAGCTCCAGCATCGCACCGCTCTGACGCTGTGGCAATGAGGCCAACCCCAGTGCCATGGAGTTCCTCAGTGCGACCCTGCGCTTCGACCCGGAGCAGCGGGTGGCCGTCACCGAGGCGCTGTGTACGTGCTCGGTTGTGGAAGTCGTCGCACTGCGTGGTGGAATTCGCTGTTGTTTTTGTTCTGGACAAAAAGAAAGAAGCATGTTAGTGCCAGCTTCAGCAGCATCTTAGATGCACTGAAAGTTTGTACCTCTGGGTGTTTCCCGCTCTCGCTCCGTCTGTGTGAGCGACACCCTTCCTTTCAAACTTCGCATCTGCTTGCGAATACCATCCGACATGATGTGACGATTTTTGCCGTGTTGTCGCTGTGCTGCCGCATGCTCCTCCGCATACGGAGGCACTTACGCTATCTTACGTCTCGCAGCTGTACTGCCCGGAGGCGGGTGGGCGGGGGGTCGAGAGGGAGAGTCTCTGCGGTGCGGGCTGCACCTCTCTGAGGACGAGCCCGTTCGAGGGCCCCTCGACACCTCGGACTTCGAGTTCGAGCGACGGAAGATAAACATCAAGGCACTCCGCGAGGAGGGGAGAACAGAGAAGTAAAGTACTCAGAGACTCTGGCATGTACGGTGACTGATTCAGGAGCTGTGGTTAGAGGTTTTGTGCCTCGGCTTGAGAGCTTTATGGTGTGTTGTGGCTGAAACAGAAGACGAGCAGATGTAGGCGGAGGAAGCTGTGCCAAGCCATGTGCGAATGTCGGTTTAGTACAGACTTGATCTGGACAAGAAACTTTCAGCTCGGTCTGACGGGTTTGACATCGATTCTGGGCTTGATCAGCTCCACCACAATTTCTCTCCTTCTCTCGCCTCGCCTTGCATCGTTGTCGCCTCGTGAAGCCAGCACAACAAGCATAAGACTAAGCAGAAACCCTCCATGCAAGAGCTGAGGCACTACTACCCGGACCAGCCGGGGACTTAGCTAGCGTAGGATTTCTATTCGCTTGTGCGGCGGATGCGAGTCCCTTCCTGCTTCCGCTTTACTTTAACTGGGCCTTTGTCCATCGGGTATTCACGGAAGATTTTGTTTCGAATTGCCAGGAGATCTGCTGAGATGATCTTATGCTGCAGTTGCGAGGACATTCTGGAACGACAGTCTGCCTGAGGCGGGAGCGCTACCTGGATCAGCAACTGCAGATGGGAGAAGAGTGCCCCAGGGCCATTGGGCAGGGTTCTTCAGGGCGGTGCCAGGTCGGACCATCGTACCCTTGGCCTGGCACCCTGAGACGAGGTACAACGTTTCCTCCTATCGGCTGCTTGCTCCTGGCGAGTGGTGGCCCGAGATCTTCAGATTTTTGTTAGCTCTACTGAGTTCTTGGCAAAGGCCCCAATACTCTTCAGACGAGGAGGAGGCAGGATCAGAGGGAGCAGGAAGGAGACGCCCTTTCAGCTTTCACTTTTGTCCAGGAGCAAGCACCTCAATAGCCTGGTGTTGCAAGGACGCTGTGTTTTGCCTTGAAAGGGGTTGAAAGCCTCGTGCCAGCATTGGACGTGACGGTACATGTGCAGTAAATGACGGCATGGGCGGCTGTTGCGAGGAGGTCTAGTGGCAGATGTGGCAGCAGGCAGCATGGGATCGTTTGGCCAAGGTATGTACGTGCATGAAGGCGGAGTTTCGCAACTTTGCCACAAACCCTGCCAGGTCATCGCCAAATGATCTCAGTTGAGCGTTTCACCAGGCTACTGCTGCTCGGCCCGGCATTCAAAGTGGCATTGGGTTGATGACCCCTATGTAATTGAAGCAGTTCTTGGAGCCCACACTCAATCTTGGACACCGTCGAGCCGCATAGAAAGCTGAGCTTCGTGCCGTCCATCAGTTGCGCCACAGGGCGCAGGGGGCTACCTGCGTGTTTTGATATTACGCTAACCGCTAACGTCTTGTTCTTACCGAGCTTCAGGATTGCCGGGAGCCTTTTGTGTGCCGCAAGGAAAGCATGATCGGGCCGCAGCTTCCGATTGGACTTTCGACATGCAGGTTGTGGTCTCATGCTCGGCCTGGAGGCAGCGTCGGTCTGTAGTCAATATGCCCCTATCGCCGTAGCGTCGCGCAAGTCCCCGGTCAAGCGCAGCCTGGCACTCTTGAAAGAGTTAGCCAAGAGGAGTGAAAAGATCTTCTGACGGAAGATTGCGTCGATTGCAGTGAGCCTCTCCACCCTGCTTTGAAGACACCTCTGGTGCCCTATCGCAGCTCTCCGACGTCTCCTGCCGGAACATAGTTCCTCTAAGCCCTGACCGTCGTACCCTCTTGATGCTCCAGAGTTCCGACTTCCCCACCTCGACACCCAATCATCACCGCCGCTAACTCTGGGGGGATTCCCAGCCTCTGGCCGCCATGGCCATGGCTCGCCGAGCAGCGGATGGATCTCAACCAGGCGGGACGGAAGCAGGGGATTCTCTTCACCTCCACTGCTTTCGGGGTGGTCATCGTCGCACCCGTTTGAGTGTTTGTGAGCAGTTGCGGTGGGTTGTTCACACAAACAAAACTTGAGCTTCTCAATTTGGACAGAACATCTTCGGCTCAGGCCTGTGGTCAGATTTGACATGCTTGGATGCTGCGCAGTTTGGATGATTGCACTGCTTCAGGCCTTCGACTGGGAAGAACTCGAGAAAGTCGAGGTACAGGGAAACTAAAGAGTCAAGGGGAGGTGCAGCAGAAGCTGTGCAGGCGCTCAGCGAGGAGCCGAAAGAAAAAGACTCGGCGCTTCGCGGTGGCCTGCGGCTGGCGCGGCCAAACTGGAGCCAAAGCGAGCTTTTGGGACTGCGAGTTGGCAGTTGGAGATTTTGGCACGCAACGTGTGTTGGAGACTTCGGATGACGGGCTGCTGATGTTTCGGCTCGCTTGGCCCCCGAGGCTTCTGGCCGCAGAGCGCAAGCTCGCTGGAGTTGGTATCCGAAATGCCAAAGCCTTGAGGGCTGCCCTGGAAGAGGCGGCCGCGAGCTCAGACACCAGCTGTGTTCTTGGTCAATTCACCAGAGTTCCGCGTGCAGGTATTCACATAACATACATGTGACATGTGTATACATGTATGTATGTATGTATGTATGTGTATACATATATACATTATATACACGCGTTACATAGGGTATGTTTGGTTTTGTACGAAGAACGCAATACAACATACTATACTGTAATCGAATAGAACGGAACATATTACACTAGCTTGCTTTTCATGAAAAAGATGTTCTAAAATGAGAGCATGTAGCACCATACAACAGAGCATGTAGTAAGGTTATACGTTGGCAATACATAGCGGAAAGCAATATAGCAACAACCATAGTAAACGTTATTACATGACACGATATAATACTGTACTCAATACTGAGACACTGAGGTATACTGTCATATAATCTAGTGAACTATACTTTAAATATAAGCCTGTAAATGTATGTACGCATACATTATGTGCACATATGTCTATGTATATAGCATGTGTAATTATGTATATATATATATACACACATATTTATGTATGCATGTATGTGTGCGTATATATATATATGTATATGTTTCGTATAGGCACATACACGGTCACACATTAGAAGGGGCAGTCACCCTGTAATAGTGACTATAAGGATTATATTCGGGCCCTATTATATTCCTATTATACCACTATTACAGGGTGGGGGCCCCTTCTAAGTCATACACGTAAACATAGACATTACTTTACAAATTGAATCGATCTCTACATACTCGCTTACGCTTGAATTTAAGCACAAAAAGAACCATGCTGCACTATACTGTAATGTAGAATCTTGTAGTACTTAAGAAGCATAAGATATCATAAGCGAATGCAATACAATATAATTATAGCATAATGCTTATTCTGCGTTAAAATGTGGTAGTATACAGTACGGCAAAAACATAGTAATACAATGTAAGAAAATACGGACAGACGTAATATGCCACAATGCTACAACTAATGTACCACACTGCACTATATGCTTTATTTTGTTGCCATATATATATGTATATGATGTTATAAGTTATGGTATGATATTATATACTTTGCGAAATCGTATTTCAATGTAATATTTCATGATAGAAAAATATTATACAACACTTGTTTTTGTAAGCTGATTTCATCGCATATGTTGCATTATATACAGTATTCGTAGGTACATAGCAAGCAAGCCAGAGGAACAGAAGTGTAGTGAAGTGAGGTCAAGTGGGGTGGAGTGGCGAGATAGAGGAAGTAATCGCCGAGCTCATGACTTTGCTGCCATGCATGTTTCTCGAAGCACGTATATTTAGCTGTAGATGTGTACCCGTACTATATGTGTATGTGTTTATATGTTGTACAGGTTTCAGCTTTCACAGTCTCTTAATAATCTATCTTCGTTTGTCTATCCGTTTCCCTTTCGTTATGTTCACATGTGTGTATGCATGTGAACCTGAAACATCGCATGGGATATTGACAGTTCAGAACCTTTGAAGCAGTGAAGAGGCGTCACTGGAAGTCCCGCGGATAAACCACTTGCTTCAGCGAGCAGGATTTCGAGCGTTTCTGGCCAGCAACGAGCCTGAAGTGCAGATGAGTTTTGAAGTTCCTTCCACTTGGCGACCTTGTGTTGCAATGGCTCATAGCAGCCAGTTACTCTATTAGTGGTTGACCTGGTTGACGCCATTTCTTCATTGAGGCGTGTGCTGTGGCAGAAGCTCAGGTTCAGCGCTGACGCCGTCGCTGCATTGAGATGCTCGTCTTAAACCTGCTCTGACCATGTTTGTTGGCGGCCCCCGTGCCCGTCTGCTCTGACTTCTGCTTGTGCTCGTTGATTTACTAGGTTTAGGTGTTGTTCAGGTTATTGTTCGTGCAAGTGCGTAGTTTGCTGCACACGGCTGCGCACAGGCCATGCGGACAACGCAGACCAGACTTTGCATATGGACGTAGTTGTCGTGTAGTGCACGTGTGCACGGAGTGACATGTACGAGCGGCAACAGCAGACAACCGCAGCTGTTGCCCGCTCGAGGTTCTTTCAAGCTTTTCAGCTAGTCGTCGCTCGCTCGCCCGCGAAGCCATGTCCTCGACTTCTCCGGCTACCAGTTCGGATGCAGCTGGAGCTGCCGGCAGCGCAGCGACGACGTTGGAGGCTTTTCGCAACGCGATGGGCGTGTTCGAAGCCTTGCCTCGCCTCGCAGACGACGACATCCGTGTCCTGCTTCGCTCGCTGGGATCGGTTCGGATCCGCCGAGTGTTGGGCATCGGCCATGAGGTTCTCATGGGTACCGACGCTCACTATGCAGCGCGGATAGCAGCGCGGGATGCGACGCTGCAGCTGGCGGAGCAGTCGCTGTTGGCCAAAGGCGCTTCGCCTGCAACAATGCCGGGGCCTCTGTTGAAGAGCCAGGCCAAAGCTGGCGCGGGAAAAGGCGCCCCGCTCGTCAAGGCTATGCCGGCTAAGCCTTCGAGTACCAGCCCGCCGCCGACCGCATCGCCGTCCTCACCTCCGCCAGCGACAGGGACGGCGCAGCCACGGGTCAAAGCTCCGACGCCTACCAAGGGCACGTCGACTACCACAACACCGAGCACTACGACGCCCGCCTCGCCGGCCAGAACAAAAGGCTCCGAGCAAGGACCCCGCTCCGCCCGCGTCGCCGGCCAAAGCCGCGAGCACAGACCCGGTGGCCAAGGCGTTGCAGAAGCGGCCGCCCACACGACCAAGTACCTACGACACGACCCTGGCCGCGGTCTTCACCGAACCCTACGTGGACACAGTGCCGCAGGACCTCGAGCTCATGGCAGCGCACCCGACCCCGGCAGTCGAGTCCGCCCCGCCGTTGCCACCGCCACGCTCGCCTCCAGCCGACCTGTTCTTCGACGCGCTGGTGCCCGACTTGGAGGACTTCGTACAAGCGGCTGCCTCGCAGCCCGTACCTACCTCCGAGGACGAGGACGCCACGCATGAGGACGAGGAGGACGAGGGCGACCAAGGTGGCCAGGACGACGGAGACGACGCGCCCGGGGACGATGACGACGACCAGCCCCGAGTGATAGAAAGGCGGGTCCTCTGCGTGTCGCCCGCAGGACAAGAGCCAGCACAGGGCTCCACCAGCGCGACCGCTGCCAGCTCCAGTGATGTGGGGCCAGACGCCGCGGAGACAACAGCCAGGCCGAGCGAGCCGGCGCCGGTCCCCGACCCGCCGATCGCTCCGAGCTCGTTCCCTTCGCCGGCAGATGTCTCCCGCGACGCCGCCCGCATCGCCCGCCGTCGTGAACGTGAAGAACAGCTTAGGGCTTGGGATGCGTGGCCGGAGCCATGCGACCTTCTCGCAGGTGAGACTTCGGTCGTATGGCAGTTGCCCGCCGGCGTGAATGCACAGCCTCCGCCGGGGAAGTACGCCGACCACCGAGTGGAAGGCTATTGTAACTTAGGCTGCGAGACGCGCAAGGCCGATCGCTCGCCAGTGTGCCAAGGAAGGTGCTATCGCCCGGTCATCCGCACGCGATCGGGGACAGGACATGGCCCGAAGACCTTTCGGCCACACAACGGAAATTCTGAACTTGAACCAACCAAGCCCAGCAGTCCGCAGTGGGAAACTCAGGAAATGAAGAGGTTTCTGTTAGACCGACCCTCCCAGCCTCGAGGAATCCAAAGCGACCGGGCAGTGCAGGCAACCTCAGGAGCAGGGTTGCCCCGCCCAAGCAGCCGCACTTTCGCAAGTCGCGGCGCCAGAAACAACAAACAAGCACACATACACACATACAACTGGTTCGTGGGAGTTCGCAAGATCAAGTGAGACCACAGAAGCCTTCGATTTGACTCCGATCTATGCAGAACAACAGACCTTACACTGCATCACGAAGCATTTCGGAGTCGGGTTGGGGGTGGAGAGCCAGCGCGGGAGGAACCTGGACCTAGACCGGATTACTCTTCCCAGGCGACCCTCCCCGGACCACTTTTGTGGCCCATGCGATCGCGCACGTACAGCAGGGAGGCGCTGACGCATGGGTCGCCAAGTTTTCCCACATGGTGGACGGAGGTCGTGTATCGATCACCGCCCAGCCTCGCATTTTGCGCCGCCCTCGCCGCCAAAAAGGAGAGACCGAGTGTTTGCGACGAGCCCTCTCCCCCCCCTTAACCTCAGGAGTGAGCGAGTGCTGCTTCTCCTCTCGCGCATTAGGTCTTTTCTTCTCTGACTCTCTTTCTCGCGGAAGCCGTCTGCCAGGAGTGCCTCCTCTGACGCGTTAGGTCTCTTCTCGCTCTGGCTCTCTCCCTCGAGTGTTTGCCAGTGCTTGCGCTGTTGTGCACTTGCAGTTTCTTGTTGCACATGCTGTCACACTTGCATGTTCACTTCGTGTCTCGCTCGCCTCGCCGCTCGACCGCTGGTCGCTTCGGGTGGTGGTGCCCCCCCCCCCCCCTCGCTCACCTCGGGGTCGTGCTCGCTTCGCTTCGCTCCGCCTCGTCGTTCCGAGTGCATGTTTCTTCCCCCGCCCCGACCCGCCGCAACTTGCACCTGTCAGGTACCAGCAGTACATGTACTTGGAGCAGTTCGCCCGCGGCACGCAGCCGCTCACATCCAGGCTCAGGTTGTCTCGAGTTTTGTAAGTCCCAGCTAGCGCGCGCACGCCACGCCATGTCTGCTTTCGACTACCACTCTTTCGTGGATTTCATGCAAGCTGCGGTTTCGGCGGGTTTGTCGCCCCACACCATCGACAAGATGAGCGAGCTGGGATTTGTGAGCATACACGACGCAGCGCTCCGAGCAAGCACCGTCGATCACCGCCTCGCCAGCGAGATCGAAGTCATGTTGGTCATGTCAGGTTACAAAGACCACATGGAGGCGAGCAAAGGGATAGCTCCGCCCCGAGGTCCCGCGCCACGGTTCGACCAACCCACGCCGAGGACCTCAGCCGGTGGACTGTTGAGCAAAGCCTTGGCTGCAGCCGACCCGCGCAACGCAGAGGAGGCGCTGCAGGACTTTCGGGACAACATCTACGCTCGCTCGGCACGAGCCCCCAATGACGCCCGCTGGGTCACCTGGTGCAAGATCTGCGCGGCATGGCAGATAAGCCCGGTGCCGCTGACCACCGACACCATCGAGAAGGTCGGCACCAGCTTTCGTAGTGGGGGCTACAGGAGTTCGGCACAGTACTTCTCCAGGGCTCGCAAGGAGCACATACAGGTCACGGGCCAGCCGGTGCCTACACCAGTGGAGCTGGCGATCCGAGACGCTATCAGATCCATCGAGCGGGGTATGGGCACCACCGCCCCTAAGGACGCCTTTCGCCTCCACGACCTCGACGTCAGCATAGACCTGCTCGAGGAGGGGCTGCGTTTTCACCATGCCATGGTCGTGCTGGGGTCCTGGTTTCTCTGCCGCGAGATCGAGCTCTCCGCGCTTCGCGTCAAGCACATGACAGTGGACCCCGAGTGCAAGCAGGTGTGCCTGACCCTCTCCGCCAGCAAGACCGACACGGTCGGATCCATGGTACAGCGAAGACACTCCTGCTACTGCGGCACCATCCCGGAGACCATCTGCCCGTACCACGCGGCGCTCCGCATCGCCGATGCATGCGCGTCCGACCCCGAAGCCTTCATCTTCGCGGCCGACACGGGCGAGCCCATGACGAAGACACAAATGATCGAGGCCATCCACTCGGTCCTCGCAGCAGCCGACGTGCCGCTTACCAGAGCTGGTGCTCCCCTCGAGCCCGAGGTGAACCGCTTCGGAGGACATTGTCTTCGAGTATCGGGCGCTCAACATTTGTGCCGAATGAGAATTCCGGTCAGCACGATCATGCTGCTTGGACGGTGGGGGAGTCGGGCGATCGAACGCTACGTCCAGGACACCGAATTGGAGGACGCTTTCTACGGCATCAGATCGCAGAACCTACCCGCATCTCCGCACACCCCCGCCGCTCTCAAGGACCAGGAGCACGACTCGCCCCCGTGGACCTTGGTGCACAATGTCGAGGAGCACGAACTCGCGTCCTCGAGCCGACCAGCTAAGAAGGCACGATCCTCACAGGCGTCGCACGAGGACAAGGAGGCAGTTGCCGCGATGATCGGCTCTTTGGACAGCATCGCCGCTCGCCTCGAATCCATTCAGGAGCGGCCCGATTTGGTGTGCAAGCGCAAGGCACACATGAGGGACCCCGAGGAGTCCTCGCGACCGCCAGCGAAATGGCGCGCTCGCTGCGGCTGGCCGTACGGGTACTCCAACTTCACCCGGGCACATGACGATGGTTCTCAGAACTTGTGCCTCAAGTGCTTCCCCGAGGCAGGGGCAGAAAGTCGCAAGAAGGCGGCCGGACAGCAGCCGTCCGACACGGAGTCCACTGACAGCTACGACTCCTCTTCTAGCTGAGCGATCGAACCCGCAGCCTCGCTGCGCCCCGCCCGAGAAAAGAGACCGAGAGCCTTGAGAGAGACGTGCCACGGCATCGACTACAGTTATCGCACCGCCCCGCTGCAGTTTTTCTTTTTAAGCATAGCCCCAGCTCTCGCGCACAGGTTGTCATGGATACCGGCCTGCGAGCACTTCTCCTGGACGCTGGCGCGTCAGATGACCTGATCGCCTACGTCGCGACCAAAGGCATCCTCTCCACCGCGATCTTCGCCGAGATGGGCGAGGACGTGAAGGAGTTCGATCAAGCTATGGTACAGCCGCTCGCCTCGCCATTCAAGCTCCAGGACGGCAAGGTGTTTGAAGTGAGTGACGCCGAGCTGCCAGTGGCTCGCGCAAGACTGCGCCACGCCTGGCGAAAGGCTCGCGAGAAGTCAGCACCAAACGCTGCGAGCAGCTCCCCGACCACGACCGCAGCCGCAGCCACCTCGACTTCCAAGACAAAGGAGCTGCCGCCAGGGTATTGGCAGCAGCAGATACACAAGTATGAAGCCGTGCTCATACATGGAGTCCCTCGCAAGTTCCCCGAGATGACTCTCTTAGGAGCCGAGGCCGTTATCGCGAAGCTCCTCAACGACGCCAAGAACCTCGCCCACAACGCGATCCCCTTGGAGGAGATCGTGCAGCACAGGCACTTCACCGCGGCGCTCCTCCCCAACACCCTGAGCTCAGCTCGCAAACGGGCCCGGTCACAGGAACAGGTCACCACTTTGGTCGTGAACGCCGACCTTCAGCTCGAGACCGAACCCGAGACGCCTTGGAAGCCGAAGAGCCAGGTAGCCATTCTCGACTGCCTCGAGGCCATTCGCGTCGCCCTGATCTTCATCGAGTACGCCCCGGAGAGCGACATCGACGAGTACTTTTCATGGTGGCAGCGGCTGGTGCGCAGCCGCCCCAACAAGATCGACCAGCTCAAGATCCACTGGGAGAATACATCGTGGCGCATCGCTCTCGCGCTGCGCAAGAAGCAGCCTTTCAGGGACATCGCGCACGAGATCATGGCCGACAGCCAGCTTCTCCAAGAGGCCATGAGCACAGAAGTTCAGCCAGATCGCCCCGCACGCGCCCCAAGGAACACCGAGACCCCTTGGCACGACATCCCTCGTGGAGGCAGAGGCCGAGGCAAGGGTCGAAACGGCAAAGGCCAGCAGCGGTGGTGGGAGCGCTCGGAAGGCAAAGGGAATGGCAAGGGTGGCGGAAAGCATCGCTACCAACCTCAATACGATCGCCAGTGGAACCACTACCAAGGCCGCGGTCGCCAACACGAGGAAGATCGCCCACACTGGCAAGGTCACGGCAAAGGTCGCCAGCACGACGACGACAGATCGCAATGGCGCCAGACTGATTGGCGACAGCAGCACGACAGCCGCAGGCAATGGCAGCAGCAGGAATAGGGACAGCACGGGCCATCCCACAGGGGTGGACCCGACCCACCGCAAAGCGAAGACAGCCAAGTTTTCGCTCGCTCGAGGTCGCCATTGCCCCGCTCCCGAAGATCTCCCGACGACGACAAGCAAAAGCTACCCCAGCCAGTGACGCTCCGCCGCAAGGCCGAGACCATCCGCATCAAGAACGGCGATCGCCCGCCCGACATCGTCATGCTCAGTTTCTTCGATGGCCTCGGCACCGCTTGTTTGATTTGCGACGAGTACTGCAGCAGCAATGGTCTCCAGTGGCGTGGCGCATCCTATAAGATCGACCCCAACTTGAAGAAGCTGTTACACGACCACTTCCCTGAAGTGGTGCAACGTGGCGACTTCGACCAGGAGACGCCCGAGTCTTTGCACGACTTGGTTCAGGAGCTGGACCCCGCAGGACGAGCGACTGTGGTCATAGCAGGAGGCCCTCCATGTCATGACTTTTCACGCATTCGCTCAGACGCGCCTGGTCACCAAGGTACGGAGGGATCCAAGTTCGCTCGATTCGCCCAGCTAGTGGTGGATTTGGAAAAGAGATGGCAAAGACCCCGCGCCGTCGTCATGGTGGAGAACGTCATCCCACAGAACAGAGCGGATATGCGCAAGATCGAGAAGTCCCTCGACTCGCCCGCCGTGGTCCATGACGCCGCAGACTTCGGCACCATACCGACAAGAGTCTGGTGGTGCAGGGTGCCATGGCAGGAAATCGCCCATCGACCCGATTGTCCCCTTCGCATTCGGTGGACGACTATGCAAGGCATCCCACGAGTGCACTTCGACCTCGTCAAGGACGACCCGCACGCTTTTAAGACCGAAGGACTTTCTTTGCCGAGGTGCCTGGTCGAGGAGGGCAAGCCGCTCCCGTGTCTCACAACACCTTCAGACGACCCACAAGGACGCCCCGCTCCACGCAGCTGTAAGGGCAAGATCAGCAGTGAAGCGAATCAACGATGGCGTGCCGATCGACAACGATTCGCTCCTTGGCATTACGAAGCAGGCGTCATGATGGCGGACAGTCAAGGCCGCTTCGTGATTCCTCCACCATCGGTGAAGGAGCAATGGCATCACTTGCCACAAGGTTGGACCAGCAAGCTCTCCGAGCACGAGCGCCACAAAGCGCTAGCCAATGGCTGGCACGCTGGAGCCGCGCGCCTGATCTTCATCATGGCCATGTTTGCCGCGACGCCCGCAAAGGCGGACAAGGAGCTCAACCCGCTAGGAGGAACCGCACTCGACATAGCAGCTGGTTTGTGGCAAGGTCGCCCGCCACTCCTAGGCCCGGGACCTGGCGACTACGACTCCTTTGACCTCTCCTACCTGCAGGACCCCGCGGAGCACTGGAAGTTGTCACGACACATGCCCCATCCGGACCACCGCGACGCACTCATGGAGCCCGGTTTGCAACAGTGGATTCGCATTTGGTTCCAGATGCGTGCCCACTTGGCAGAACTACGCCTCGCAGTCGTGGAACAGGTCGAAGAGATGGTTGTGGACATGGAAGACGAGACCAGGTCTTGGTACCAGAGCCTCCGCCCTCACGTACAGAAGGCCTACCGGAGCACCACAGGAGTGTGCACCTTGCAGCTGCCCGCGCTCCGCAGAATCTGTGAACTGTTTGGTTGGCAGGACCTTGGCATTTTCGACGAGCTCACACATGGTTTTCGACTTCTAGGACCTCTGGCTCCAGGACTTGGCTGGAAACGACGCAACGACGACCGCTACGCCAACCCTCTGGACCTCGCGGAGTTCATGGTCAAGAACAAACAGTACGTCGTCGACAAGCTTCGTCGATGCCGCGTCGACCCCTGCTGGAAGCAGATGGCAGACGAGATAGCCGCCGATGTGTCACTCGGGCGCATGGAAGGCCCGTTCACCAGCCCTTCGGACTGGCCCAAAAGCGCAGTGCCGCTCGCATCGCACGAGCACACAAGCAAGCTGCTCGAGGGCCCAGGCGAACACCAGCCGACGTGCTTCGCGTTCGCAGTCCACCAGGTCGGGTCCGATGGCCGCCCCAAAGTACGCCGCGCCGAGGACTGGAGACGTTCTTTCGCTAACGCCACGGTCGCAGCGGAGGACTCCCCGCCGTACCACGACGTCAACTCCTACGTGCAGCTGGTTCGCGCCATCAAGGAGATCGACCCGCAGGCCGAGATCCTCATATGGGGCCTTGATCACGAGTCGGCCTACAGACAGCTTCCAGCGCTCGACCCGTCGCACACCTACGTGGTTCTCGCGACGCCCGAAGGAGTGACTCTCTGGCGCCATACAGTTCTAATGTTTGGGTCAGTGGCGAGTGTATGGTCATATTGCAGAATAGCGGACCTCATGGGCTGGTTATGCCGCGCATGCATTTTCACGCCCGCGCTACACTTTGTCGATGATTTCGGCAGCGCAGAGGTCACCACGCTCGCCAACTCCTCCTTCGACGCTTCGCGTCGACTTTGCAAAGCCTTGGGTTTTTCTTTTAAGCAGTCTAAGGAGAAACCGCCGGCCCCGCGACAGGTCATCCAAGGCGTCGACATTCTTGTGTCCCACGAGTCCGTCACAGTGCAGGGCACAGAAGAGCGGCGACAGAGGCTCGACGAGGCGCTCGCGGACGTGCTCACCCAGGACCGCTTGAGACCCCACGAAGCTGCCAGCCTCGCGGGGAAACTACAGTTTTACTGTCAGTCACTTCAAGGTCGCTCGCACGCTGCAGCTCTTCGGCCCCTGTTTCGCAGAGCTCGACTCACAGGCGCTGGTCGTCATCATCGCGATTGGAGACTCGATGGACCGCTTCGCCACGGGATCGGACTGTTACGGTGGAGCTTGCGGCACGCAACGCCCAAGGTCTTTCCTTTCGACAAAGAGGCGCACTCGGTCCTCTACGCCGACGCGTTCTTCAACCTCTTCGACAAGGACTGGAAACCCTCCGACGAGGACATTCCCAACTGGGGAAGGACACCCCCGGAGACACTCCGCAACGGATGGGGCTTTGTGGTTACCGTTCAGGGACAGACCTACTTCGCTCACGGAAGAGTACCGTACTGGTTCGTGCGAGCATTCACAAGTCGCCGGGCATACATATACATGCTCGAGATCGTGGCTCAGATCTTGCCTCTGTTCGCCATGGAGGACCAGCTCGACCGACACGTCATGCTCTTCGTGGACAACGAACCCGCACGCCACGCTCTCACTCGAGGCTTTGGCAAGGATGAGTCGATCAACTGCTTGCTACAACATGCATGGCGCTTCTTGGAAGCACAATCCTTTCGCCCAGCATGGCAGCGTGTTACGTCGTCAGCCAACGTCAGCGACTCCGTCAGCCGCGGTGATCTTCGCCACGCTCGAGCCGAAGGTTGGATCGAACTACAGCGAGATTGGGACAGTCTTTTCGAAGAGCTTCTGACGGGCTCTGAGAGGTTTAGGGCTACCGGTGTGCTTTAATGGTGCAGGCGGCACACCTATGGTGATACGCAACGATTCGCTCCGATCGATGTCTGAGATGTTTCGATCTGGAATGCGATTTCGTTTGCACTTCGCCGCCTGCCGCTACGCTTCCAAAAGTGTTTCAGTCTTGCGTGATAGCGAGATGTCGTGTAGTGCACGTGTGCACGGAGTGACATGTACGAGCGGCAACAGCAGACAACCGCAGCTGTTGCCCGCTCGAGGTTCTTTCAAGCTTTTCAGCCCGCCCACACCACCCTGTATTTATTCTTACATATTGGAGTGGTGGGGTGATACGCAACGATTCGCTCCGATCGATGTCTGAGATGTTTCGATCTGGAATGCGATTTCGTTTGCACTTCGCCGCCTGCCGCTACGCTTCCAAAAGTGTTTCAGTCTTGCGTGATAGCGAGATGTCACTAGTCTTGTGGTGGGTCAGGGTCGGATCAAGGAACGCAGCACGCTTGCGAGCTTTATTGCTGATTGTCCACACGTACAGCTTGTGAAACGTGACCTCTCGGGCACTGTCAGCCATGTCAGCAAGGCGCACAAGATATGAAAGTGTCCCGAGTCGTTACTGAAACAGCATCTCAAAGTTACCGGAACCCAATCTACAGCATGATATGGAAACGTTCGACGGTCGCGTCGCATGACACCATTGAAGTTCTTTCATGAACGTCATCACACCTGTTTCTGGTGACCTCACATGCCAGTCTCACCAATACCAATTTTTTCTCCCGACGCCTCAGGACAAGTGTTTCTTGCTTCGTCTTCGGTGGTTGGCACAGATGATGTAAAGCCAGCATCGCGAGCATTGCCCACAGAGCCTGACGGATCAGGCAGGATGCCTTTATGGCCCGCTTGGCTCACGTGTTACGAGAGTCCCTGCACGCGAGGCAGTTCCGAGGACGAGACCGGCTTCGATGAGGCGCCGCAAGGCGGAAAGCTCGCTCGGCTCCGGCAAGCTCCGCATGTTCCGGCATGTGGCCGCAGGGGAATTCAGCGATTGGGCCGTCGTGCACGATCGCGTGGCGCTGCGAGCCGCTCCGAGCACTCAGGCCGAGGCACCCGCAAAGCAGCGAAGAAGAGAAGAGCGAGAGATCGGAAGGTGTCGAGCTCTTCAGGCCTTGCTGGAGAAGCGTAGAACGGGGGAAGAGAGGCATAAGAAAAACACAAAGCACACAACGAAGAAGTCGAGGAAGGGGAGTACAAAAGAACTGCAAACCTTGGCTGTGGCCCAGTTGCTCTGCTCTGCAGCTGGGTACTGTATGTGGTGCGCTTGAGCGCATGGAAGGGGCTGTCCTTGCCTTCAGAGACAGAGAGGGAGAGAGGGAGAGAGAGAGCTTGGTGAAGCCCCTACACGCTAGTGGCCTACGAAAGAAAGAGAGAGTGCTCAGTCTTTCACCAGGGCCGAACAGCAACCAGGGCGTGGTTTCGTGCAGGGAGTGCTCTTTTAACTCTGCTGAGGAAGAGACAGAGGGAGAGAAAGAGAGAGAGAGAGAGAGAGATACAGACCCCAATGCCAACCACTCACTAACACAGTGGGGGGGTTGGGCGGGCCTAAGGCCTGAGGGTCTCGCGGGACCCCTAAGCCCAGCAGAAAGAAAAAAAAAGATACAGAGAGAGAGGGAGACGGAGGGAGGGGCGGGGGGAACAGAGGGGGGAATTGTGTTGTGGCCTAAGCCGAGCCTCGATGTCATGCTGCAATTTAAGCCCTGGGGCTGGCCCTGCACGGTTTGTCTCGTAGCGCCGAGCTGGCCACCGGGATACGAAAGGAAGTGCCAAGACTTGCAGCACAGTTCCGGTTTGCGCTCCAGGATGCGCTCACTACTGCCCCTTAAGCCACAAACAAGGGAGAGAAGCATCGGGCAACGGCGCGCCCTCGCGCAGAAGGGGGTGGGACCCTGACTCTCAAGGGAGAGAGAGGAACGACGGTGCCACCCTTTTCTCCTCAGCAGTGCGCAGTGCTGAAAATCGGAAAGATGTTTGTGGAGAGCTTACTGCTTCTCTCTGCTCCTGCCAGGCATTGGGAGATCCTTGGCTGACTGGGAGGATCCAGCTGTGAAGCCGGCAAAGCAGCCATGAACATCCATGAACCGTAGCGTGAGAGCTCTACCCATGCCATGCACGTGACGTTGGAACGTAGCCGGACGCTCGAGTCTGGACCAAGGTGCTGGTTCGTGGCCGTTTGGTTCGGGGTTGTCATCGCGACATTGCTGGCGAATCGTTGGGGCCTCTGATTTACTCGAACAAGAGCACCATCTTGCACGGCGAAGTGGTTGACGGAACAGGGCAGGTATACGCTCTGTGGGTGGGAACTCCGAGGTGGATTTGTATGCGCTTAAACGAAGCAGTCGGTGGGCCAGGCACTTGGCTTGTTTTCCATTGCCTGGCTTTGTGTTTTTCGATGGACAGTGTGAGTTTCACAGGAAGCAAGTCCAAGTGCGACGGTGAGGTCAATGGCCGAGCATGCTCCGCGAGAGTGGCGCATCTTAGTTCACCAGGCCGTCGTTCCATACAAAGCGCAGAATGCCGCATTCCCTCCAGCACTGCACTGTGGTCTGCTCTCGTTGCGTCTGTGCTTGTTGTTCTTGGGACTCTGCGGAGGTAGCGCTGTGCCGGAGCCAGGCCGGCACATCGCACAACCTGCTCTGTCAAAACTGGGAAGTCTGCAGTCCGAGTCCGGCAAGGATGACAGCACCAAGTACAAGGCCAGCTGGCCGTCCCGTCCGCAAGGGCGTGAAAATGACTATCCTTGCATAAAGCGGTCTGTTTAAGCATGTGTGCCATGTGACAGAGCTTTACAGCACAACTTGCCGGGCTATAGTCGTTGCTTGCTGTGGCTTTTGCTTGGGCGCAGGACATTCCTCAGAGAGCTGGGCCGCTGATCGGCTGGCGAGAGGGAGAGGGTACCTGGACCCGCTGCAATGTCATGCTTTGCACTGGGTCTCAGACCGAAATGCAACGAGAGGCACAGGTGACTTAGAGCAAAGAAGGAGGTCAGATACGTGTTTCCGTGTTTGATTGATTAGTTAATCTGTTAAACACAGCATACGGCTATTCGTTCTTTCATCTTCATTGAATTAAGCAAAACACGTGCGTCACGATCATTTTGTTCACTTCACTTTGCTGTTATGAGCGAACCGTGTGAGCGGAACAAATGGCCAAGTAAATAATCAACGAAACACAACGTGGAAGCGTAGTTAAGTTCATATCTAATCTAGCTGGGGCTCTTGCGAGCAAGCGTGTGTGCTGTTGTTTGCGCTTTTTCACTTACCTTTTTCATATTTCGATTGGAGTTTTCCTCGTTATACAGCACAGCTACTTGAAGACAGTTAGAGGACGGCGGTGCGGTTAAGCTCGAACAAATGGTGAACATTGCGTGCATGCCGTTTGTTTGGTTTGATTAGTGTGAGCTTCTTTCCAAATGGTAAAACTGACTAATCATGTAAAGCATGCCTTCTCTTCTTTGCGTTGTGTTTTGTCAATGTGCTTTGTAGGATGCGCCTGGGCCACAAGTCTGGTTATGTGCGCATCGAATGTGGAGGCCGATCTATCTGTATGTGTGATGTGACATGAGATCTCACGACTGTGTATCATGTCGTATCCTTGCCACTCTGAGATCCTCCTCTGATGTCGGGTGTTGTTGTCCTGGATTCGGGCTTTCACAGCAGACGGGAGTTGCAGTTCGCATCACGCCCCTAGGCCCTAGGCGTCATGGTTCGTCGACAAGGCTTCCTCTGATTTCGGTGCGGCTTGCTGGCAGGTGTCGCTCAGCTTCAAGAATTGCCAGAGAGGCAGGTGTGGGACGGCAACCCGATGCTTTGGGTCAGCGGCTAAACGGCATGTGCAGGATGGCCTGGATTCTCACATCCGGCGACTCACTGGGGCTTGGTGCGCCTCGAGCGAGAGAGAGAGAGAGAGAGAGAGAGAGACGGATGGCGCAGGAACGCAAATGGGGCAACGGCCGACCTCAGTCCTTGTCAATACGTGGGGGTGAACCGAACAAACGTATCCCACACGCTTAGCGCGTAAGCAAGAGAGGTTGATTGACGGAGGTGGGACGCTGCTGCGACGTGTGACTTAGATCTCTGGTCGGGGCGGGCTTGGTTCTTGGAGACAACCAGTCCGAGGTACCCTCCTGGCACCCTTGGATGCTGCTGCAGATGTGGAGCAGGGGACACAGATCCGTCGTGACTCGCCGCATTGGAAGCACGTTCAAGCTGGCAGAAAGAGTTTGACCTTCACCAAAAGTTCAGGTGTTCCCGGCCGCGGACTCTCCCTGTTCGCTACGAAAGACTTCGACCAGGGTCGCCTGTCGCTTTAACCACAATGACACAATGCTTCGATTTTTTGTGCCCATGATTCGACCATGCCATGATCGATCTCTCCGAAGGAGTGGCTGTGCTCGAGGACCGGCCTTTCTTCAGCCGCCCAAGCTTTGGGCAGCTCAAGAAGCACCGCGGCCGGGACGGACGGCCTTGTTTCGGCTGTTTTGGTCCTCCTTCAGACTTCACCTAGCATGTGAATGCATCTGAGGTACCATAAACTGTTTTCGAAGACTTTCCAGAAGCAGTATGTGACTTGGCCGCTGTGGTAGTTGGCACGGCAGAACGGCATAGCTGTTGGGCGAGAGATTCTTTCAGGAGAAGATCAAGGCGCCTTTGATGCTTCCGGGCAACTCCGGAACGCTTCAGAGCTTCGTCTTCGCCTCCCCTTCCATGCTTCGAGTCATGGTTTGTGGGACTGAGCTTCCAGGACAGGTGGACTTCCGGAGATTGTGCCGGTTTGAGATATCAGGCACCGAAGGCAATTTCAAGACTCCAGAGCTGTGGTTCTGGGTTGAGGTTACGGTTTGCGGCTTCGGGTGTAGCTGCGAGCATCTGCAGCCTGTGTGTGGGCCGGAAGTTGGAGTCTCACAGTCGGGATTGAGTGTTTGCAGTTTCCGAGACGATGGCCAACTTTGCAAGCGCTCAAGCCGTCTTGGCATGAAATCCTAGGCTTCGCAGCGCCGTGGCATTTGCATCCTCGAGCCGTCTCGTCCAGCAGACACTGGGACAAAGAGAATGCACAGCAATCTTGAGAGGGGATAGAAGTTTCGTGCACGGTGTGATGCTTTCTGTGCGTCTTCAAGCCTTTGCTCAGGATGATCCTGGAGTTGCACCACCCGAGACTCGATCTCGCACACCCTATCGTGCTCTACTCTCAGTGGCGTTGATGCCCCACTTTCAACTTTTCATCAAGTTGGGTAGTTGATAGGCTTATGACGATCTGCTTGCATGGAGATCTTAATCTGCGAGCTTCCAGGTCAATTGCTGGAGAAGTTGCAGCCTTGTGCGCCCGCACTGTGCCCGAATGTGCGGAGGTCGAAGCGGTGCTGCAGTGTCTTGACAGATTGAAATCTGCGTCTGAGTCGCCCTTGCGTGGTCGTTCTACCCCCAAGGAGAGCGATCCTAGCCATCGAGATGAACATTTTTACAGGCGAGTGTCTGGGCCGCACCGGACGGAACGGGGGCTCAGTGGCTCCCCAATCCTGAACGTGTGTGTAATACTTTGACCTGATCCAGACAAAGGAGCTGTTTCCTCACCATCAGCCGGCTGAACCACAGCAACTGGGACATCTTGATGAGTTCTCTTCGACTGCCGGAATCAGTGTTACTTCCAGCTGACGGCTGCTAGGTCTTGCTAGGCGATCAGTAGGGAGATCGGAAGAATCGTGAAGCTGCTCTTAGCACATATATGCTTGACTGTGGCTGGCCTTGTGTATGCAATGCTAGTCTCTCACACAGATTTCTCGACAAGGCTGCTTTCCGAACGTCGTTTTCGTCAGCGGGAAAAGGCCGGACGCGGGGAACGCACGGGCAGTCGTAAAGCCGTGCGACTTTCGCAGCGGCAGAGATGGAGTCATCTTCACATCTTCGAAGCATGTTGTCCGCTGAGTGTGCTGCATGTACAGGCAAACTTTGGCCTTGTCCGTTTGGGTGGTAGGTGGAAAGCATGTTGCCTGCTGCTATCACGTAGAGGCATTTCCGATCACTGAAGCCAATTCAGGCTGGGCAAGAGTGGCTTAGCTGCAAAGGAGATCTCGAAAAAGCTTTTGAAATTGCACTGTTCTTGTGTTCGTTCGTTTCTCCAGATTTCAGAGTGTTGCAAATCTTGCTTTTCTACTGCCACATGTCGGCCAATGTTAGGCTTCTTCACAGCTATCTGGGCCGTGAGCCGCTTGGCTTGTCTTGACTGGCACTGGATGATGGAATCACGGGTTTACATCTGCAGATGTTGAATGAGCGCAACCGTGGAGAATCCATGATCAGGATGATGCGAATCTAGTGCAGGGCGGATGGAGTGACCCAGTTTCTGATGAAATGTTTGAACAACGCAGGCGTGAATGGGCATTTTGAACGAGAAGCAAAAACAAAAGTCAAAGTTTCTCCTCAAGCGTAGCAGAAGGAGAAGAAGGAGCGAAAACAGTAGCATGAAATGTTATCAAACAGAGCGTCTGGAATCTAAAAATTTTTCTAACAGACATTACAAACTGAAGAGAAGATTAAATGTAGTATGAGATAAACTACCAAAAGGAACGAGAAGAAAGACCAATGCTAAAGATGAGGAATTGTGTATTTTAGGTATGACTAAGAACTATTTGAACGCAGGGGGTTATGATTTTGATGCAACTGCTAATAAAAGGATGCAGGCAGATTTTCCAGAACTGGAAGGGGTTGAATGGTTATATGATATATGATAGTACAGTTAAAGGCTATCAGAGTTAAATGGAAAAAACAGAAGAAACAAAATGACACGGACAATTGTTGTAAGAGAAAATGAGACACCTCATGGTTCTGTTCCACCGTCCGAAAAAGACGATGACAATGATGAAAGAGACGATAATAGACCGTCACCAGCAATTATTAGATTAGATGATGTGGCAACCGTGGCAAGAATGGGAGGCAAAGCTTTTTACCATACAGGCAGAGCATTAGGTCAAACGATTTGATACGTATGTTTGGTTTAGTGAAGGAGTGAGAAGGACAGTCTTGTTACACCAGGATGACAGAGCTGCTCACACCAAATCAAGACATCCCCTGAGAACCCTGTGTGCTTTTCGAGCAACTGCTCGTTGTGCTTCAGATTTTTCGTTGTGCCGTGAGTTTGGTGTAAGGCTTCTCCTGCCCATTGAACTTCGCCGCCGCCATCTGTGGCGGTCAAAATGCTTTGAGTGCGATTGTGAGCGCTGTGCTGCAGAGGAGCTCCATGCGGCAGCTATGTGTAGAGGCAGAAGAGGAAGAGTAGTGGGGAGGTTGGTTGGGTACCAGCAGAGCTCCAGGATGATCCACTTCGGGCAATTGCCTGCAAGCGCTGCGCAGAGCAGCGACAGCGATGGGAGGCAGACCTCGTGCAACTTTTGTGTTTCATTGCACCATCAACACCTTTTCAATTGCCGCCTTGACGTTGACAAGTTTTCTTAGATCGACCTAATGTCGAAGACGAACCCATCCTCGCATGGGGGATGCCCTAGGCAGCAGGCCGAGGGAAATCTTTCCGCATCGTCGTTTCAGGTCTTTGCGATGGGGTGCGTGTCGCAATAGTAACATGATTTCTGATTGTGTACATGATTGATTTTGAGACTCACATGGTTTCACAGATCAATCGCGCGAGTAATGCTCCATCTGCAGGAGTACAATACAGTAAGTCTTGAAGACCTACCGGCATGACAGCAGGACTAGCATGCGGAACGGTTTGTCGTCTTCCTGCTATCAAAGCACAGTCTTCTCCTGCGGAGGTTCTGCACTCGCCAGGGATTTGGCTCCGAAGCTCCCCCAGTGTGGAGCCCGGAGGGCCACAACGGAGATTATTTCCAGAGTACGACTTGAGTGTGGCAGTCGCCTTCCTGCAAGTGGCCAGGCGTCGACTCTCTTCAGAGATGCTTTCTGAAAACGGGCACGCGTTTGAAGGCACCACTGCGGAGCTTCTACGCATTGCCATATAAATTGAAGAACAGGCCTAGCCTGTGGGAGTCGAGCGATGGATTGCACACCAGGCCCCTTGATGAATTCGCAGTGTTCTGGGCTATGAAACAGAAGACCCTTTGTGGCCACCCCTTCACATGCTCAGGATCTTCCTTTTAGAAAGGCTGTCGTGCTGACTTAATCGGGGTGTTGTCGTGACTTAGTCATGGTGGTAAGAACCCAGGATTTCGATTCAGAGAGACCGCCTTGCAGCGCCTCCAAGCCTGAGCAGGGACTCCACCTTTGCCAAACTCTGCCTTGCCCTGAGTCAAAAACCGCGGCAGGCGCTTCCTTTGCAGGACGAGGAGGGGGAGGAGGGCCCCCCCTCTGGCTGGATCCTCGTGGAGGCCTCGCCAGAGCCAGAGCTCAACCCGGTGGTGGCCAACATGTGGCCCCTGGCCTCCCGCCTTTGCATGGAGGCCTGCCCAGATCCGGGCTCTGACGTCAAGGACATGGCGGGGGCCCGGCCGGGGGCGGTGTTTATGATTGTATTCCTCTGGTTCAAGAGGACACCGGCTGGGTTCTCACCGATGGCCGGAATCTGGCACCTTCGATCAACCGCATGTCCGGCGCACGGCCACAGACATTTCCTGCTTTGTGTTGCGAGAACCACTACTGTAGCATGGCCTTCGCCCAGAGCTGCCCTTCTCGAACAAGGCTTTGCGTGCAGATCTCTGAGGGTGGGCGACAGGCTCCATGGAGGGGCTGGGCAGAAATGATGCCGTGTCGTTTGCATGGACAAGCAAGCTCGGGAGTCACACGAATCATACAATGTCTAGACACAGATAGATCACCAACAATGTCTGACATCATGAGCCGGCAAGGCCAGTGATGGTTTCGACGGAGCGGCAGTCGCATGGAACCTTGGTTACAGTGATCGCAACTTCATGAACTGGTGGGTGGACATCTGTTCGACATCTGTTCGTGTCCTGGGTCCATGCCTGAGTCCAATGAGTAGGGGTTTACTTGCATCGAGGAGTCCTGGAAGGGCTTTCTGGGACCTGGCATCTCTCATGTTCCTCGGAAGATTTTATTGTAGGCAGGACGCTGTGATTCTTCTGGCACATTGCCTTGTCCGAGGTTACTGCCCGCAGATGAGCAGAATCCGGTGTCTCCAGAAGAGGAAGACGAGGAGGAGCGTTCCATTCGACTCGAAGCTCTCGAAGCTTCCCGTTACCTGCGCAGCGGCGTCGCGGCGAAAGGATGCCGTGGCCCGGAACGCTCTCGACGGGATGCCGCGCCCGAGCCTTGGCCCGAGAGAGGAATCCGCATCGCCTCCCTTGGATTCGGCAGGAGGGCTGGAGCTTCCGACGGCAGCCTTCGAAGGAGGGGCTCCACTGCTCCATTGCTCTGCTTCTTGTGCCTAGCACCGTTCCGAAAAGCTTGAAGGCTCAGATGTGCCGTTGGCCGCTTTCGACGGGAAGAGCTGGACCGGTTGATAGTGGCGTTGTTCTGGTGATCTTCAGGTGGTTGTAGTACGCTTAAGGCTGTTGGCTGTTTGTTGTGTCGAGAGGGCTGCCTGGACAAACCCCGAGCACATTGAAGGTGAGCCGTCTTGACACAGCCACAGGTTTGTCGGTGATGCCATTGTTTGTCGGATCGCAACATCGGCGAGAGCTGCATGCAGTCTCACCACACACCCCACATGAGTGCCCGCCACTTTTGACATTGCTGTCAGAGCTTTGTGGCGGAGATTCACCGTGCTGTTTTGTGGCTCCTTTCATGAGAACTAGATCCTTGCTTGACCGTTTCATTCTCCCTGTGGTCGCTCGTCGCGGCTTTGGAAGGGTGTTGGCAAAGTCAGAGGAGCAAGCATGTCAGAGAAAAGCCGACAAGTTTCCAACTTGTGCAGTGTGAGTGGTATGCCTGGACACCGTTAGGTGTGGGAACTGAATTTGAGTCTGAAATGACGAGATACCCACCTTGACACGCACCTTCATACTTGCAGGAGATGCCCGAAGTGCGGACGGCCGCCGAAGAACGAGGATCACCCGTACCGCTGGCCTTTGCAAGGGCGCAATGCAAGCTCTGAAAGAACGTTCTGTTCTCCTCGCAAGGAGGAGTTACAGTCTGTGGAGCCGCTGCTGGGAAGGCTCGCAGAGAAGACGTCGCCTGTCGTGGATGGGATCGTCAGTTGAGACGAGACTCAGAACTGGTCTTCCCTTTGTCGCCTTCGCTTGCCGTCAAAAGCATGAGTTGAGAACCTGTCGACTGTG
The DNA here is from genome assembly GCA_905221615.1 of Symbiodinium sp. CCMP2592. NCBI lineage: Eukaryota > Dinophyceae > Suessiales > Symbiodiniaceae > Symbiodinium > Symbiodinium sp. CCMP2592. The sequence goes on along the minus strand of CAJNDT010004257.1, from coordinate 241,465 downwards.
AAGTGCGGCTTGAGGTTCTTTTCTCCATCTATGACTCCGGCGCTCGGTTCCGTGCAGGGCGGACTGCGAGGGTCGGGGCAGACCCTAAAGATGGTGACTTGGCGGAAGAGCCCTCACTCTCACTAGGCATGTGTAGCATGTGTGTAGTGCTATAGGTGAAGCGCAGCTTTGTGCGCCGTGCACTGGAGCTAGCGGCCACAGTGTCATTGGTGCTGGGCCCGCAGCACTGGACAGTCGCTAGCTTGCACCAGAATCCGTGATTTGCCTATCAAGCTTTGGCTACGTCGGGTGCTGCACTTGCACAAGCCCGTTCAGGTACACTGGGCTCGGCTGCTGGTGGTCGACCTTTACATCTCACGAATGAGTGCTTGCCTTCGGACGTTTGTCGTGAAACCAAGAAGCCTGAACATGTGCTTCCAACTTGCGGAGGTTATGCCCCGCTGGGTGCCCGGCGGGTTGAAATGGCTGCTGCACTCTTCTCTGGCCTGGAGGCCTGGCATCCAAAAGTCCAAGTCCCCCCCCCCCTCGGACTCGTCTCGCGCGCGGAACGGGCGGAACGGTTTCGGGGGAGGAGCTCTGGGAATGGCTTACTTCCTTGCGGCTCGCACACAACCCGAGCTGCTTCCTAGTCACGCGGATACTCGAGGCGCTGCTCGGCATCGAACGAAGTTCAGGGCACATTCGCAGCAGTTTCAGACTCATGATCATTGCCTCGTGCTGTACTGAGGCTGCGATTGGCAGGCGACCCGAGTCTGATCTTGATGCTCCTGAGTTCCTTGAAGGGGCTGGGATGCAAAGCACCCCACTTTCTGCCCATCGCGAGGGGCTGGCTCGGCTATTCGCCTTCCTCCTGAGATCCAGAGCAAAGCAAGGAGGATCCCCGGCATGCACTCTGGTGAACCTATTGTCACAGACGCAGTGGCATTCTCAGTCAATGCAAGGTTACAGAGCCTCGTGGACAACTGTGAGAAGCAGGCTGATTATTGCTGAGGATCGACAGGTCGAAGCGTTTTACAGGGCTTGTCGATGCGACTAGAAGACTTATGGTTGGGCGTCGCAAAGAATCTCCACCCGAACGCTCGGCAAAAATCCTGCTGAAAGTCGGGTAACTATGGTTGCACAGGCAGGCATCTTCACGTTCAATGTTGTGTTGCCCAGTCCCGGCGCAGCTGACGTGTAAGCAGGTTCTTGTCAGCGTGATTTGCTGCTTCTGCTGCTTCTGATGCCCGGAAGGTTGACATTCTCCCCCTGCGGCCATTGATTATCGACGGTAGCAACTTCCTGGCAAGTAGCAAGTAGACCGAAAATAGTCCGAGTGTGTCAATCAGGGGTTGCACGGAAGCGTAGCACGGTCTCTCATGCATGTGTGTTTATCACTTCTTCAGCCAACCCCGACCAGGTATCTCCTTCCAGTGACCGCCACCGTTTCACGAACTTGCACAGCGCTTAGCAGGTTCAACCCGCTGCGCTGGCAGCTGGCCAAAGACATGCCATCAGTCTGCCAGCAAAAACAGGCTCGAACGCTTTGTCGCATGGAGGTCGGACAGGATGTAAGAAGGTCGCCACCCGGCTTAATGTGCAAATTAATGGCAGCTTTGAAAACCCGAACGAGTGCTGATCGATCTGCTCAAGCTGTGTGGCCCAATCCGACAGCCAACATGATGCAGACACGGGCCGCAGAGATGGCTTTCCAGACCTGCTTTCGGATCAGCACAACACTCTCTTCAGATAGCCAATGCCGAACCTCCGCAGACTCAGACCTCCCCGGTGCAAGAGCTTAGTCGCAGCGTTTAACAACCTCCAGCGTTTCGATGTTTCTGGATAGAATCCATGACGGCTACCCAAGATGGTCGTCACGGCGTCTGCAGTTGTGGTACATGCCAAGCTGAGAGGCGTCGGAGGCACGCCGACATGTAGTGGGATGCTGTTGCCCAAAAGCCTAGCAGCCTGCATCGCTTCAACACCACCAGCTCAATGTAGCAGCCATGTAGTCCTCAACCGAAGGTCGTGATGCCGCCAAACTCGGCGCGAGCCTCTGACGACGCATTGTCTTCCATGGAGCCTTCGATCGGCCTTAGCAGGTGCAAAAAGACTGCACTTGCCAGCCCGGTTCTGAGGACTGGGATACCAACCCAGAGTTGGAAAGTGCTGTGTGGCAGGCCCACAGATCCGCCTTTGACTCCTGTGGTTTAGCCTCTGCGGAGAATGCCTTGGCAGGCTTCACAGAGACTTCCGCCGGCGGTCTGCCTGCCGACGTTAATGGTTTTCGATGATCGGATCTGGACCTTGAGATGCAACGCTTTACTTGCAGCAGATCGGCAGAAGACAGAGCTTAGACAGCACGACTCCTGATCGTCGCTATACTTCCGCGACAGAGCCATGCAATCGTGTGTGCTATCTTGCTGTGCAGATGGCCAAGAAGATGTACGGGTTCATGAAGCGCACATGGAGCACCGCCGGGCTCCCAATGCCACTGTGGCCCTGAATGGGGCGAATGCTCTTGGGGCCAATCTAGGCGCTTGCGGAGCTGCGGAGGGACGACAAGGCACGATTCCGACCTGTGTAACAGAAGACGGCCGAAGGTTGGAGGTTCGTGGAAGGTTTCGTAGTTCGTAGAGTAACGTCTGGGCACATTCTCTCTGTGAGGCACCTGATCGGCCCGAGGCTCGTGCTTGTGCTTGGGTAGACGGGGCGTGCCAGCCGCGGACTCCTGACGTAGACTCGGCGTGCCAGGATCGTCGCACCCACTTCGTGAGGGCGCGGCAGATACGGGAAGGGAGGGACTATCTCGCATCTTACACTGTGTGCACCGTGCTTGTACCATGCTTTGATGAATCCATGCTGCATGAAGGCATGGATTTCCGACACTTTGTGGAGACTGTATCAAGCCGGTGACAGTCCGTTCCCTATTTCGTTTTTGCTGTAAGCTTGCCGTGCTACTGTCATAGCCTCACGGCGTGGTCGACCGAGACTGGTCTGCTGATCCTTCTAGCATGGGGATCGACACCGCAGAGGCAGGGGAGTGGACTCGAAGATTTGAAGCTTAGGCAGTCACTTCTCAAAGCCCTTTCTGCGTGTGTCAGGCAGAGGATGTCTTCAGTAGAGCCGGGAGGCTAAGCATTCCAGATTAGTACATTCATCTGTGATCGCAGAAACTTAAGGCCCCGGGAAGGGCCCCTCAAACTTGTGATGCTGCAAGTTTGTGCCGTGCCTAGTGACCTGGAATCCGAGGTGCTTTCAAGGCCTCGTGTGCTTCCTGAAGAGGCACGAAGCTGGAATGATGAAAGTGTGGGTGCAAAGGGTTCTGCCAGGCAGGGGGACGCTTGCCCGTTCCCCCGCGTCAGTGGCACGTCAGGGCCCCTGACAAGACTCCGAATCAGAGGAGATTTTGTCGGAGACCAAGTGCAGCCTATGCCGCCAACGCCTTCCGAGGTGGTGACCCAGGCCGTGGAGGACCACGGAGAGAGAGAGAGAGAGAGAGAGAGAGAGAGAGAGACAGAGAGTACAAAGGCCTGGGTTTGTTTGATACTAGTGTCGAGGGTTGGGGATTGGAAGTGTGCAAGGCCAGACCTCATCCCCAAAAACAAGTGTCAGACCGAATTTCAAGACCAGTAGGTCCTCGCATGTGGGGTGGTGTGCTGCACGGTCCCGCGGCTGTGACTCTGCACTCTTCTGTTGGGGCTAGGGTCCCTAGAGAATGAGAGGGAGAGCGAGAGAGAGAGAGAGAGAGAGAGAGACAGGGAGGGTTATTTTGGCTCAAGTGCTACACCTTTGCTTGGGGGCCTGTGCCGCCCCTGGGCATCGGGGGGAGGCAGGGGGTTAACCTGGACTGTAACTCCAGGGGAGCCTTCCTGCCTTTCCTGTGGTGCTTGAGCTTCATATCCGCAGCCGTGTGCTTAAGTGGCCCCGTCGTCCGTTCGCTCTGCCTGATCCCTGACCGCGGCCCCTTTCGAGGGTGGCCCGCCAGTAGGGGGGAAGGCCATACTATTCCGCCGCGGAACACAAGGTGATCCTCCTGGCTTCTTGGGGGCTGTGACGGCCCATGACGGAGCAGTGTCGCTTGTGCAGACATGCAGGGGGCGTTGAAAGAGCGGTCGGGATGTCAAAGTCCGACGGGGGGAAGAGAAGCCACAGAGCAGCAGGACCACAAAGACCCACAAATCCAGAACAACGGAGCGTGACACCCAACCTGTGGGGGAAGCCAACCCAGCGACCGGGGGACAGAACCAGACCGACGAGACCAACGACCCTGAAGACCCTGCCGGGCAACTTAGTGCACCCGCAGCTAGGTACAAGCCTACATGGCCCAACGCAGGGAAGAGTCTTCATGAGCACCGAGTTGCACTGAGCCCTACGGAGGAGCCTGCGGAACAAAAAATTCGATGCAGTGCAGTTGTTGGGGGATTTAGGTTCCCTGACTCCCAGTTGTCCCGTTACAACACAAAGTAGACAACGGCAGACTCAGGTAGTGAACTCTTTAAATGGGCCACTGGCCCCACCCGTGGAAACCTTGAACTTCTCTGGCTTCGTTAAGCCCCGCGATCGAATCGCACAATCTAGGCTTCTTTTCAACACGACTTGAGCTCTAGGGAATTCGGAGGGGGGATGGAGGCATAATTCAACGCAAAGCGAATCCAAGCCGTTCGGTGATACCCGTTCGAAGTAACGGGGGTGCATGTTTTTTTTCTCCCGTCCCCCACTGGCAGAAATTGAATGTGTTTACTCATACTCCTTGACGTGACTTCTGCCGGGGGATCTTTTCGGTGCTGTAAAGCCGAGCCCGTGGACGCAAAATATCCACCGGGAACTGTGCCGAACCGCAAGTACAGTCGAGCCTTCAGGGGAAAATCCCTTGAAAGGGTAAGACCTCCCGCGAGAAGCGGGTGTGCATGCGCGCACGGGGTGATCGGCCTGGACGCTGCCGTGATCCCCAAGCCCGGAAGAGAGAGAGAGAGAGAGACAGGGAGGGTTCCCGTGTGTATTACATTCTAGGTCACCCATGTACTTGTTCCCTGCCGAAACCTGGGCAACGAATCCGCGAGCCACAAAGCATCGGGGAATACCCCTGATTCGAAGGCTATGGACCGCCTGCCATCTCAGCTCTGTACCACACATAACATAATCACTTTTGCCTCTTATCAGTCGCTCTTGCTTCATAGCCGGAGTCGCCTTTTCCTTTTTGGGCGCCCGACTGCCGTGGTTTGCGTTTTGCCCCATTGCCCTCCGCAACTGTCGGGGGCGCATGAGCGCACGGTGTAGGGGGTAATGCCCTACACCCTAGCCCTGGCGAAAGAAAAGAGAAGGAGGGAGAGACAGAGAGAGAGAGAGAGAGAGAGTTTAGAGGCCAATACACTTTCGTTGCATTTCTGGGGAACTCGCTATCTTGTCACGCCTCTCCACAAGCCCCATAACACATGGGGGGCCCATGTGGCCGGGGGGCTTGACACGCCCTTCAAGCCCTGCAGAAGAAGAGAGAGAGAGAGAGAGAGAGAGAGAGAGAGAGACCGGGGGGAGCAATTTCACCACGAACCCATACCAGTGCGCACTCGTGCGCGGGGTGGGTCTTGACCTACCTCTGGCTGCTTGCAAGCAAGAGAGAGAGAGAGAGAGAGAAAGAGAGAGAGAGAGAGAGAGAGCGAGAGAATTTTGGCTCAAGTGCTGCACCTTTGCTGAGGGGCCTGTACCGCCTCTTGGCATCGGGGGGGAGCGCGAAGGTTCACCGGAGGTTGTGCCCTCCGGGGAGCCGGAGCGTTAACCCCAGCGGTGCTTGAGTCACACGCCGCAGCTCATTTTGTTTAAGATGCCCGAGGGGTTTGCGCTTCACGGGACCCCTTGACCACGGCCCTCCTCCGGGAGGTGGCCCGTCAGTAGGGGGGGACCGCCATACTATTTCCTCGCGGAACTGAAGGCAATCGTCCTGGAAGGGATGCAGTGCAGACTATGTCGTGAAGCCGGGGGGATTTGCAGGCCTGGTATAAGGAAAGTGCATGTGAGAAGTGATCCTGCGTGTCGTTTGCACGGTGTGACAAGCAGAGCCAATGTGGCAGTGGCATCCCCTAAACCAAAGGGGAAACCACGTGAGACACAACAAAGCCAAGACGGGGGAGAAGCTAGCTCCTCTTCCAGGCGAGCACCAAGCCTTGGGGGGATGGTGCAGCATGAGACAAAGGGAGGGCTTCACCTGCTTTTTCACCCAAGCCCGCTCGACGCATGGATCGGGCGCAATGTGCAACAAGACGAAGACACTGGCGAGCTCTATGAGGGGGAGAAGGCGTTGGGGGAGAATGACCAGGAGACCTACGCTTCTTATAGGGGGAGACTCCTCCAACGGTGAGCCCTCGGAGCAGCTGCAGATAAGCTGGTGAAGATAACTGACAAGCTGTTACCCAGGATTGCCAATGAAACACGCGCTTTCGTAATGCGCTTCCCACACCGCATTCCGAGACTCCTGAGGGACGCCCGCAGGCTGAAGAAGAAGAAGAAGACTCAGAAGACTCAGCAACCCAAGCGGGGGAGACAAGGCCAAGCAAGCCGCACGCCACCAGAGGCTGCACGGGAGACTGTGGGACCCGCCGCTCCCGCGCCTATGCCAGCGGAGAGGGACGAAGAGACTCCGCCCGACTGGGGAGGAACCACCGAAGACGACAGCGGGGACGACGAGGAGCCAGACGCAAGTGGTGATGTGCAGTGGCCGTGGGGACCCGAAGGCAGACCGTCAGACCGGGAGACGAACCCAAGACGTCCTTCCGAACCGGCGGGGGAGCCGCCGACCAGACAGCCACAGGACCTTCGGCCAGCTCCGGAAAGAGCACGCGGACCGGAGGGGAAGTCACATGCCAAGCGAACGCGACCTCCTCCAGGGGAACCACGCGGGACAGGGGGAAGACCAGCCGTCGCCCTGATCCCGAACCTACGGCACCAGGTACAAGAAGTACAGCAGCACATGGCACGCAACAGAGGGGAGGCGACAGCGCTGAGTACTGAACAGAAGTGAATGTGAGCGTGGCAAAAAATTTTCCGAGCTTCGCACATGTGGGGGGGATGTTGTTTTGGGTCTAGCGTTTTGGAACTTGTTTCGGCCAACTTTGTTGTTCTGCTGAAACCCGCCCACAGTGCCTAATCCTCGTTGAGCCCGTTGCCTCAACTTTGCATCGTCTGCAAACTATCTCGATAGCTCCAGTCAACTGTCCCATGTCGGTGTGAACTCTTTAAGCAGAGGTTGGGGGGATCCTGTCTCCCAACCCTTCTCAGGTAAGCCCGCTCAACTCAGGCCCAACCTGGCCTACAATTCTAGCCTCTTTTCAACACGCCGCCTTGACTGAATTCGGGGGGAACAGAAGGCTGAAATTCACTCCGATCAACCCGCGTAGTCCCATGGCGGTCCTTGCTCCTTCGACCCCCAGAAGGCCTGTGGGTAGGGGGGATGAGCTTCCTTTTTGCTTTGATGCTGTTGTTTGAACGTATGTGGTGTGGGGAGAAACACCGACAGGCCTTCCCTTTTCATGCCTCGGCAAAACTTTTCAGTGTGTACAGCCGAGCCGACCCAGGGCGAACCCCTGGGGCGAACAAAGGACACCCCGTGAAACGCGGGAGTGCGTGCGCGCACGGGGGGAGCGGCCTGGACGCTGCCGCGACCTCCACACCCGGTAGAAAGAGAGAGAGAGAGAGAGAGAGAGAGAGCGAGAGAGAGAGAGACAGAGAGAGCGAGAGAGAGAGAGAGAGATTTTGGCTCAAGTGTCCGCACCTTGCCTTGGGGGGCTGTAAACCCTCCTTGGTACGGGGGGGAGGCACGCGGTTGGCCTGTGGCTGTTCACCACAGGAGAGCCGTGCTGCCTTTCCCTGCGGCGCTTGAGTCCCACGCCGCAGCTCATTTTGCTTAAGAGGCCCTAAGGGTTTGCGCATCACGGGACCCCTTGACCACGGCCCTCCTCCGGGAGGTGGCCCGTCAGTAGGGGGGGACCGCCATACTACATCCTCGCGGAACCACGGCAAACTTCCTGGGGGGATGCAGTGTCGCATCTGCCGCGAAGCAGGGGGAATATGCCAGCCGGGCATGAGGAAGGTGCACGTGCGGAGCGATCCGGCATGTCGGTTACATGGAGTTGCAAGCTTAGCCAGTGGACCTGTAGCCAGCCCAAAAGCAAAACCGAAAGCACAAGGCCATGAGGAGGGGGAGGCCAACTCCAGACGTGCCACCAGTCTCGAACGCATGGTGCAGCACGAAACACGTGGGGGAATGCACCTCCTATTCCACCCAAGCCCGCTCGATGCATGGATCGGGCGCAGCATACAGTGCGACGAGGACACCGGGGAGCTCTACGACGAGAAGGGGAAGATGCTGGGGGAGAGCGACCGGGAGGCCTATGCTAGCTACAGGGGGAGACTCTCCCAACGTCGAGCTTTGGGAGCAGCCGCCGACAAGTTGGTGAAAATCACGGATGAGTACATGCCCCGGATCACCAATGAGACGCGCGCCTTCATAATGCGCTTTCCGCACCGCATCCCCAAGCTCCTCAAAGAAGCCCGCAAGGTGAAGAAGAGGAAGCAAGCGCGGAGGGGGACGGGAACAACACACCGCCGAGCCACGAGAGGGGACCCACAACGGGAGCCTGACGAGATGACCGTGCCAACCACAGCCAGACCGACCGAGGCAGCCAGCAGCTCGAGGGGGGAAGCAACGACCAGTGCGAAGAAAGAAGACAGTACCCCAGATACGCCACCAGACTGGGGAAGCGAAGCCAGCCAAGCAGAGGAAGACGGGGGGGCACCGGACGACCATGGTGCAGCCCCCGGGGGACACAACGAGATGGACTACCACAGCTACCAGGACGAGGACCCACAATGGCCGTGGGGAGCACAAGGCAGACCTTCAGACCGAGAAGCTCACCAAACAAGGCCAGCGGAGCCGTCGGGGGAACCCAGCGGGAACATGGCCGACCGCAGGAGACCCGCAGAACCAGAAGGAGTGCCCAGGACAACGGAAGGGCAGAGGAAAAGACCGCACCAGCCTGCTGACCCACGTGCTGCCACACAGAGGGGGAGAGCGACCGTGAACCTGGTGCCGAGTATAGGCTGGCAAGTGAGGGAGGTACAAGAACACATGGCCCGACGCAGAGTTGGGGGAAACAACGCAGAGGAGTACATGGCCGACGCAGAGAGGGGAACACGACAGCGATGAGTATTGAACAGAAGTGAATGTGAGCGTGGCAAACTCGCACACGTGGGAGGGGGGGATGTTGTTTGGTTCTTGCGTTTTGGTTGCCGCTTCCCAGTGTTGTGCTTTGGTTTCGGCCCTCCTGTTTCCCTACTGTGCCCTGCTGCGAGCCCCGCCCCACTTCGTGGGGAATCTTTTGCAAAACCAACCCTGCCCGGGGAATGCACGCACTTTGTGCCATACGTGTTACATACCACAATCTTTCAGCCACTTTTGCCGATATGGCAGAGTCCTTCCGTCCTTTTGCAAGTCGCTGCAACGCCGTCACTTTTGTGACGAAGTCTGATCCGCCTCTTTGCCACAATTCAATGCTCCCTCCCGCTTCGAGCTGGGGGGAGCTGCAATTCGACCGGCACTTTTCAGGCCCCCCCGAACCAGCTCACAACTAAGGATATAGCCATAGGGGCGCGGTGATGAGGCGGGGGTTGTGTCGTGTTTAGAGTTCGGGGGGTTTTCCTGTTTACACCTCGGGGCCTATTTTGTTTTTCCTTGCCTAATCTGGACTACCCCAAAGCCGTCCACTCACTAAAACAGTGTGAGGGACGGGCGGGCGCAACGCCTGAGGGTCGGTCGACCGACCCCTAAGCCCGGCAGAAAGAAAGAAAGAGAGAGAGAGAGAGAGTGCAGTGTGTTTCAAGCAATGTGTTTCAGTGTTGTTTGTTTGGGGGGCCAGTTTTCAATGCCGACTGCAATGGGACTACCAACACGGTGGTCCTGCAGCTGCACGGTGCTTAGCTCGAGAGAGAGGATCGTTCGCCGATAATAGGGGGGCACCCATCTTAGCCTTCGAGGCGGGTTGGGGTTTAGGTTAGTGGGTTCGGGGGGAGAGCCGGTGAATCGATCCACAAGTAATTTCGGTCATTCGTTCAGCCCTGTACACCCCCCAGTGCGCGGAAACGCGCGAGGGGGGCGCGGACCTCGGATCGCGCTTCCCTCTGCCTGTGCTGAAGAAGAGAAAGAGAGAGAGAGAGAGAGAGAGAGAGAAAAGGAGGAAAGAAACAGGAGAGGCTTAAGGCAAAGCTTGCAGAAGGGGAAAGTGCCCGCCAATCACCCGGGCGACATTAGCCAGGTGCCCAACCTGTGCTACGAGTGGCTACGGTAGCGGACACCTTCGCCGAGCAGTACGCCAACACCCAACCGGCATGTCACCAGATCGTCCGCAAGTTAAAAGCTGGGCATCATGGCGCTGCGAACTTGAGAGGGGAATGCACCGTGCATGATGCTTCCCACGTGCGAGGTGCTAGATGTCCTGTGAATGCTTCAGCTGCACCCTCTAGTGCAACCGTGCCCGAGAGGGCTGCAAGAGCCTTGGAGTGCGCTCTGTACTATTGGCAGCTCTGGGGAAAGGCGAGAGAGAGAAACAGAGGGAGAGAGGGAGGGAGAGAGGGCGGGGGGCTACTCCTTCTGGCTGTGTGGAAAGAGCGAGAGGGCGGTCCTCGTCCGAAGTGTTGGTCAGCCGCGAGGACACCTTCGAGGAGCTTTCCGAGGCCAAGTCCAAGTCCCTTTGCCCCGTTACCGTTTTTTCTGCTTGGGGGCCCGGCACTTCCTGAGGCCCGGGTTGTGGATGCGGCCCCTGAGAGGAAGAAGAAGCGAGACTTGGAGCAACTGAGTTGAGCCCGAACCTCTTAGAATTTTTGACCTTCGCGGGGCATGCTGGTCAATGTTTCAACCAGATTCGCTTTTGATCCCAGGACCGGGAAAGCCGAAGCCTCCGAAAGGCTCGTGGTCTTGTGACGAGAGTTCCAACGTGAGTAGAGAAAGCCAGTATGAGGACATGACCCTTTCGCTCGGAGCTGCATGGATTGGCTTCCCGAGCGTAGCTCACAGTCTTGACGTCTGTTCCTCTTCGCCGCCGTGGCTAAAGATGATTTTAATCCGAAGTCAACGTGAGGGGTGCAATCTCAGTCAGTTCATTCGGACTGATCTCACCTTTCAACTGCTCTCGGGCTCTCGCATTGGTCGTCCCGTACACATCGTACACTCTCTCTGCAGAGGCCAGGCTTCCCGCAGCCGCCCAGGGCTCAGCTTTCGAGGCGAGGCAGGCAGACCGCAAAGGGCACATGAACTCGGCGAGAGCAGATCACCCCGCGCCGCAATCTTCTGCACGATGCTCAGATGCTGCTTCCTCGCACGATTCCTGGAGTGCCAATGCCAGGATCCCAGGGCGGTTTGTCTGTCTCAGAGCGCCTTCCTCGGTCTTCCCTCGCAGGCCGACATCCCTTTTTGGGCGAGGAAGCGTCCTGGCACAGATGCTGCTTCAATGCGAAAGTCATATGTTTACGTGCAAGCAGCCGAGGATCTGGGACCGGGACAACGACGCGGCTCGTTCCAACAGTTGGCAAGGAGCCGGAGTAGTAAGAGCAGCTGGAGCAGCTGGAGTCTGAGACTTTAAGACTTGCTTTTTTGTGTTCCTTTCCTTTCGTAGGAGATGATCAGAGCAAAGACTTTGATCGAGGAAAGGGCAAGGACCGAGGCAGAGAGAAGGGCAAGGAGAAAGGAAGAGAAAAGGGCAAGGAGAAAGGTAAGGGCAAGGGAAAGGGTAAAGACAAGGGCAAAGACGGGACGCCGGAAAGGTGTCAAAGCCGTGGCCCCAGTGGTCTGCAAGTTTGTGCTTCTTGAAGGGTTTTCGTTTTGCAACAGCTGGCAAAGATGGCAAGCTCGAGATTTCAGTCCTGTCGAAGGGGTGGCAGCTCGATGCTGACATATACGGTATCTGGTTGTTCTGCTCGTTTCGGAATCGGCTGTGCTTTGCCGCTGTGCGGCTTCGCTACTCGGTGTTTTGTCGGGCCGGGGCTGGGTAAATGTGGCGGTGTAGACATGCTCAAATGTTCAGGTGACTCTCCTTTGCGGACGTGTCCCACAAGTCCGAGCCCGCGTAGGTCACGAATCGAGGAACGGCTTGGAGGCCTTAAGGGCTTTTGAATCATAGCCTTCCTCCACACTGGCCCTTGTGTCGCAGGGAAGCTGCCCACGCCACGTCGAAGTCGTTCCAGAGGAGCTCGGGACAGGAGCCGACGTTGGGAACCAAGGATTACACATGGCGCTGAGCGACATTCATGATCGACGAGTGCCGCAAGTTTGATGCAAGTATGTGCAAGTGCAACGGCGCAACGGGCTCAGGCAGAATACCTGGCAGAATGTTTGAGACAGGCTCGGGTGTACGCTGTACCCCAAAAATTGTCCGCCGCTCTTCAGCCTCAGCTCTCGGAGGTGCCGGGCGGCGAAGGGCATCGCGCAGCCGAAGGCGCCGTGCCGGAGGCGCAGCGACTCCTGGTGATGGCAGCGTGCACCTCGCAGTCGACTGCCGGGGGTGGAGTCTCAGGCCGGCGAAGACGGTCTGTGATAAGGCGGACGGGCGGACGGTCAACACGTTTGCTTGGGCTTTCTGTGTAGCCCATTCAACGTTGCAGAGATTGCGATGCCGCAAGGGATAGACGTCCACGCTCAGCCGGTCGAACAGCCCGGGAAGGTGAGGCATCCTTATCCTGTTCTGTCATTTACGGCACTTTCATTCCACTCCGAAAGAGGACTTCGTGTCTTCAACTGCCACAGGTATTTGTAGTTTGAGAGCACAGGCATATGTGCCGCCGCTCTGAGTGCACTCTGAGAAGCGGTGCACCGATCAGATGCTCGGCGGGCCAGAACTACCGAGACTCGACGGAGCCGCAGCGCGAAGCGAGGCCGGGCGGTGGGCGGCGGGCTATGGGATGGCAAAGGGGGCCTTGCTTGTGGCTGAAGCACAAGCCCTCTCTGAGCTGACACGAAAGCTTGCAACAGGCCCAACAGGCCCAAGATCTCCTTTCGGCCATGACCTCAATGAGCTCGGTGAACTCCATGACAGTCTGGGTGCTCTTGTGTTCAGTGCCATCCCTGTAATTCCTCGAGCTTCCGTGCGTTCTGGCTGAGGTGTATTGAGGTCTGTGTCGTCGCCGAAGATGTCACCGAAGGTTGCGAAGGAGGTTGGTTGGGGGCGCTTTTCATGGCTTTGGTAATGGCGAGGGTGCAGCGAGCAGCAGCGAGCAGCGGCAAAAGTCCGAGTGGCAGGCTCTTAAACTTTCGGAGCCTCGGCCACCGGAGCCAACTGCTCAGAGCAAGGCGAAGGCCAAGGCACCCAATTCGACTCCGGATCTCGAGTCTCACCTGTGGCGTGTGAGTTCTTTATGTCCTTTTCGTTGTCTTCATACCACTAGCTAGACACGGAGCACGTGTGCATGTCGTGCATGTCTTCGCCAAACTGTGTTGTATTGAATTTTCGTAAATGGCAGCCGGTGCTGCCCCTCCCATGATTCGCCCGTCGCAGGCACGCAGCGGCAGCGCCTCCAGCTATTCTTCCTCTGCCAGTATGGAGACCAGGCGGCGGGTTCAGTCCTCTCGCACGGTAGACCCAGGAGGCAATCCAGTCAACAGCGTCGTCAACAGTATTGTGTCGGTCCGCCCCTGGCGGAAGCCAATGCAGCCTTGTACGGAAACGCAGTCGGATCCGATTCGTCCAATGCACAAGGTCACAAGGTCATTCGCAAGATGTCAATATTTGGCATAAGCGCTGAAGACTTGCCCTGTGCTGCGAGGCCCAAAGCATTTGCCGGAATCCTGGGCTTCATCCGAAGGAACCGGTGGAATCGCCCCATCCTGTGACTTTGCTCTGAGGCCAAGCCAAAGGCAGACAAAGACGAGCCAGAGGAGGAGGAGGAGATGGAGGAGAAGGAGGAGAAGGAGGAGAGCGAGCGCGAGGAGGCGGAGGCCGAGGCATCGCCAATGTCTGAGGCCAGGGCTGCCTTGGCTCTGGCTTCTATGGTCTCCGGTTGACACGTAGACGGAGATGGTCAAACAGTAGAGGCAGCCTGGTGACAGTAGATCATCTTTGAGCGGGTACTTCTCGCAAGGAACGGTTTTGATTTGTTTAGCACGGGCAGTCCAGTCGGATCGCCGGCTGACTGGGCCCCAGGTTAGGACGGTTAGGCCTCTGCGGCATCCTTGCTATCAAAAGGGTGTGATGGCGCACGAGAGAAGCGACGGAAATAAGGATTCTGCTGACTGCAGGCGACGAAGCTCCCGGAGCCCGAAGCAAAGTCCAAACACAAGGCTCGGCATGCTCGGCTTGAGAAGCGAAGCGAAACGAAGCTCCGTGAGTGAGGGCTGCAGCAGCAGCGGGAGTGACTCCTCGGATGGCAGCGCGAGGTTGGCTGGGGGTCTTCCTTGCCCTCGAGGGGATGCCTGTGATTTCAGTTTGCTTCGCTGAAGAGGCAAAGCAGGCATCCTGCGGCCTTTGCATCTTGAGGCTCCTAGGTCGGGCACATCAGATCAGGCAAACAAGACCAGCAGCCGCGGCCGGAGCAGCAAGAGGAAGCAGGAAGGAGGAGAAGAGCAACGATGGCAACATGAACAGCAAGAACATGGCTGTACACAGGGCTAGTTGACAGGGAATTTTCGAGAACTGCAGCGCTTAAAACCGGGCAGTTGCCGGGCCGAACTCCCGTGACAGGAAGGCGTTTTAGTTTTCAAGAGCTTGCAAGGAAGCTTTAAACTAGCGATCACAACACAAAGAAGGAGAGCAGGTAGGAGAGAAAGAGAGGTAGCAACACAAGTGGATTGCTGCACACAGGGCTGATTGTTTTTTTCAGGCCGCAGTCGACCAAGCGCCAGGCCAGCCAGGCCCGTGGGTCAGGGCCAGAGTTTCAGAGGAATTGCATCACTTCGACCCCTGGAGGAGGCAAAGAAGGACAAGAGCGAGCACGAGAAAAGTGAGGAAGAGCAGCAGCAGGCCGCGTCTCATTCTTTCAGGTTCGACTAGTGGGCTTTTGTAGGGTGTCGGTAATTCCTTCTCACAATCTATTGTGCTGACATGAAGGATGCTGTGGAAGACGGGGTCAAGGCGCGGGCTGTGTGCTGTGTGTCGCAGTTGCAACGAATGACCAGTGTGTGGTGTCTATCTACAGTATCCGCTTTGAAGATTGATTGCACAAGCAAGCAACAGCCCCAGAGAAGAGAGAGAAAGAGGGAGACAGGGAGAGGTCTCTCCGCTGCGCTGTCATGTGGTTGTTTGTATATTAAGTCGTTCCGCTGCCCGCAATCAGCGGATCAGCGGGGGGGAGCGAAGCGTTAGCGCGCAGCCAGAGAGAGAGAGAGAGAGTGACAGTCTGCTGTCTCATGTGGTGTTGTTGAAGACTATGCTGCAACTCTGGTTGCTCTCCTGTGTGGGGCCGAACATCGCCAAACTGGCTGACCCCGCACAGACAATCAACAGAGGGCATGCTCCACACAGCACGTGCCCTACGGCCTTACGAAAGAACGGATGATGAAAGAGGTGTGAGCTGAGGCTGAAGCTGTAAGCACTGAAGAAGAAGACGAGAGGAGCAGTGGAGCGCAGGGTAGCTGTCAAAGACGAGAGTTGCTGAAAAAAACTGGGGGCGGGTTGTGGGCTCGTGCACAACGTCGGTGGGGGGAGTTCTCGCTCCACAGTCCACAGCTGACCTCGTCGTAAGTCGCACGTGGTGCTAGCACACGAGCACGGACAGGCCGAGGTGGAGGCCGGCGAGGTCTTTGCCGAGGCAACGACAGGGTCTCAGCCTCTTAGCAAGGGCGAATGTCTTAGCGAGGGATCCATCTGCTGCATGGAACTGACTGTTATGTCGCCCTGCAACCGGCTAGTTGCAGCTTCGGCTGAAATCTCGGCTGCTATCAAGTCTGATCTGTTGAGGTTTGGGCTCGAGAGGGGGGCTGGAAGTAGGACACCACTCAGTGTTGGAGCATCGTCGGCCAAAGGCCTAGTCTTGTGATCTGGGTGTCTGGGTGGTGGAAACATCTGCTGCACTGTTCAAGCTCGGCAACAGCGTCCGACCGAGGTTCACATCATGGCAGATGATGGTTTCGATCTTTCTCCAGGTGCCGAGCCGTTTTGGCCTGGGCGTGGCTGTGCGGCTGAAGTCTGTCCGAGTGCACTCGGTTCATTCTCTTTGCTGGCACCACTACAAGTACCTGCAAGTACCTGCAACCTAGCTTGACATTCGAGGGTCGGCCCGGACCGCAGCCGGTTTGCAGGCTTTCTCGCCGCCGCCAGAGAGCAGCTGGCAAAGCTCAAAGATCCTTAGCAGCAGTTGGCCCTGTGATGCAGGCTTATCTTCACTGAGGCCTTCGTGTCAGCATTTATCTTTTTCTTGGTAGAGTGCGGCGGATCCATGATGTCGCACTTGCTTGGAGAGTTGTTGTTGCCAAACAAGGTGAAAAACACATTCTTTGATGTGGTGGATTCCGAAGACGAGGAATCTTGAGAGTAGAGCTGCCAGTACGTTAGCAGAAGCTGTACGGTTGCTACTTCCGTCAGAAACTGTGGATTTGCGCATGTGTGAGTGCCGAAGCAAGTAGACATGTCCAGTGCTGAAGCCCAGCACAGCGACAGAGAGGGATGCCGCCGTTGCTTTCTCCCCAGCAGTCGACACCCCGTTGCGCAAGGAGGGGGCTCTTCGCTTCGGCAGTGTGTACAGCTGTAGCCTGGCACAAGACATCGGAGGGTGCATCAGGTTTCGAAGTTTCATTTCTGTTTAGCACCTGCCGGCATGACTCTGGCTGGGCCTCAGTGTTTCTTGACGCATGAGCTCCCAGGCCCGGCGAAGGGCTCTGAGGAGGCGTTCGACGCCATCGACGCATCCGATCTCCCGGCAGGATCTGCGGAGTTTGAGTCTAGGCACCGTGCTCAAGAAAGATTGCATACAGGCTCCAACATCCCTTCCTCCTGCAAGTGAGCACTTGTTCTTCGCTTTGACTGTGCAGGATCGTCCTTGCCAATGGTGCCAGCTCCCCCGCACGTCCCACCACCACTTCCGAGGCGAAGACCTTGCTACAAACCAAACTGTGTCCCTGCAGACGATGCTCAGCTATTGGATGCGACAGTGCAACTGAAACATGGTCCAGTCTGCGGTGCAAGTTTCATGCCACAAGCTCTGTGATAGCCTAGACAGACCGAAGTTCGAAGCCATAGACTTGTGAGCTGCGATTCGGAATTCGCTAGCACTGCCGATGTCCAGGCTTCAGCCTGGGCCAGAGCGACCCTGCCTGCTGACCAGCAGCCCTGTGACAAGCCCGAAGCATGGAAGTGGCCGCACCCCCAACGATGCGCTTTCCTGGATGCAATCGACACGCAGCAGGTGAAGGGAAGCCATTCTGCTTGGAGATGTCTCACATCTAAGTCCCTGTATGCCTGCTACTGTAGCGTCGGCACACCGACTTTTCTCAGATAAGCCTCCACTTTGAGGCAGAGAGGATGAGCCGACCCACACGAGTCCCTTCAAAGTCGAGAGCTTGGCGTTCTGGGAGCGTTGCCCCATCCTGCGAAGCTTAGATGTTTACATGCACGGCACGTTTGTCGACAGAAGTTGCAGCAAAGATATCCTGCTGTGACCACTCCACGCCGCCACGCGATCATGCGAGAGCAGGAGATGCAGACAATTGCCTGATCCTGGAATTGACAGGTTGGGGCAATATCTTGTGCAGATGCTTCAGATTCCGACGCTAGCAGGCCGGATTCTCAAGCAGCTGCTGGCTCGAGAAATGTTGCTTTTTCATGAAACGTGCTGTGCAGGATCAGCCATTCCCGCCCACAGCGTGCCACGGACGTAGCGGACGGGTTTGAAGAGGAGACATGATGCAGGGAAGAAAGAGCAGTTGAAAGAGGGTTTTGAATGCATGCCGCATTCCTGTCTCCGATCCGGGCGGCCCAGAATCGGGCTGTTGAGCATGTCTACCTTGGCTGTTGCTGCTGCAGCGCAGACTTGCTTTTCTGAACAGCATCACACAGGAGCCACCCCTTTTGTAGGTCTTGCAGTGCGGAGGAACCTGCCTCGTCCTCCTCGCAGACCCGTCTGCGGCCCAAAAAGGCTGGGGGAAAAGCAGGAAATGCATAAGACGTGGTCTGGTCGTGTGGTTGTCAGGGCTTCCCGGCCTCCGAGACTTTCCCAGCCATCGAGCCATTGGAAACCCGGCGCCCCCAGCAATCGTTGGGATCGCAAGTCCATGGTCCGGGCCTCGTGGCCTCGGCTCTTCTCGGCTCTTCTCTTGGAGCCTTCGGCGAATCGCGACCGAAGGCACTGGCAACTGCAAACCTTGTGCCTGGTTTTGGCGGCCACAGGGCTGTGCCAATGGCGCGGTCCGGCTCTTGGAGCAACGCGAACGGAAAGCCAGACGTCGGCGAACCGAAGTCCCTCTTGATGCCATGTGCGCGCAGGAATGTGGCCATTGTCACCTTTGCTCTGCTGCAGAGTTGAAGGCCAGGAAGAAGGCGGGGCATCACTGTTTTCTGTGGTTGGAACCTGAGCTTCAGCCTCGAGTCTGAGCTCAAGGCTAAGAAGTCGGCATCCCAGCGCCTCAGGGCCGCGGCTGCTGCGGCACAGGCCCCAACGTCAATGTCGACTTCAAGGTTTCCACATACAGTGTACGGTTTTGTGATATGCTCAAGTCGGACAGCCGAAAGCTTGACGCGGTGTGTTTCGTCTCCAAACACTTGTGATATTCGGGAGGCATCTCCGCAGGAGAAGCAATCGCCGACAGTGCCTGTCAGGAGCCCAATTCCGATTCCGAGGTGTGAGTGCCCTGCCGACCCGATCTAGTCTGGAATAAGATGTAAGTGAGGCCGGGACCTTCACAGTGGATCAGCAGAGTTGGGAGGTTCTTGGCTTCTTTGAACTCGAGCAAGGTTGTCGCAGTGGCGCCTGGGCCGATCATCGTGCCAGCTATACTACTGCAGTGAAATCCTGGCTCTGATCAGGCTGTGAGGAATGGTCTGCTGTTGGCTGCGAAAGAGCCTGAACATGCCTGAACACTTGGACATGTTGCAAGACCATTCTGATCAGCAAGACCTCTTGAGATCTCCAAGATGTTTTCCTTTGCAGGTGGCTAAATCTAGATTGACATCGGTGGCAACGTGGAACGGGGAGCATCGATTGATTATAGGCTACGTGTCACAAGCCCAACTGTCGCTTCGGTTTGCAATCATGGAGGACTCAATGCCTTTTCACTGAATCAGCGTCGAATTTTTCAGTGCGAGCCGTAGACCAAGACGCGAGCGATGCATGCTGTCGTCATTATGGCGATTCATAGCGAGAACCTGTTCAGAGAGATCGTCAATGCGTATGCATGGATCCCCCCCATGTTCCCGAATGCCTGCATCGTTCACTGCTGCACTTTGGAGCAGACCAAGCCGTGAGTGCCGCCAGAAGGCAAGCTGATCCACCGGGCAGTTCTTGGCTGCCCGACGAATGTCTTGGTGGGAGCATGGGCTCGTTTTGAAGGTGCTGTGCTGATCTGGCCTCCAGGTATCCTGCTGTGATGGCAAGACTGGAGCTGAAAGTGCAGTGGTCCGCCCGTGCTGGGCCCCAGCTTGCCCAGACGGCACTGTTCAACTCTAGAGCAGTGCAGGGTGGCAGGCAGTCAACTGATGTCTTCCCAGCAACCTCACTATGCGACACCTTTCCCAGGGGTGGTATGTCCTGTCATGGTTGTGTCTACTAAGCAGCACCCAGTTGGGTTTTCTGCTTATGGGCTTGGCGAAGCGTGTTACGTACAGTATTCAGCTACAGATTGGGTAAGATAGTTGTCTGCTGACTGCGACCGGATCCTGACTGATATTTTGAAAAACGGATAGCATCTGCTGCCTGCACGACAAATACAGACTTCACCTGAAGACGTCGGTTAGTGAACACATCTAAAGGTCGTGGGGCAGCGATGATCGCAAGTGTGAACAAATCATGTAGTCCAGAAGACCAGTCGTCAAATCTCTGGTGCAGCTTGACAGCAACGAAGAATGCATCCCGAGGAGCCTAACGAGTAGCGGTTAGATTGCCATTTGAGTTCCTGAGATTGCTAACAGGTGAGCTGCGCTAGCATCGGTGCTGTCGTGAGCTCCCAGAGAGCCATGATACAAAGCATGCAAGGACTGCACACAAGAATGGGGAGATGCCCGTGACCGACTTGCTGATACCGTTAACAGGGTCGTTCCCCTTGCAAGCGGAATCTAGACGTCTGGTCGGCACGAAATCTTCCGATTCAGACAGCTCGTCGAATGCGCAGTAGGGCACTGTAAAGATCCTTTGCGTTGGATGAGCCTTTGCTTGTTTCCGCCGACGTCGGGCACACCAGCCACAAATGGCCATGATCTGCTCTGGCAGCATGTCATTCTTGGTGAAGACCTTCCCAGCAAAATTCAAGGAAGGTTGAATGCGATCCGCACTACACTTCTACACTAATCTGCAACTTAGCCACGTGGCCTGGTTGTGCTGATGTTTCTCCGTGGCGGTTGCAAGAAGAAGCACCTCCCAGCAGAAGCCATCTTCCACGCAAGTGCCCCTACCCGTTTTCATTCAAAAGAGTCGTTTGAACTCACCCCGCAAAAGTCGCAACATATCGTGTGCTACGTCGCCGGTTATTGTTCAATCGCATGGCTTGCTGTTTTCGATCGGCATCGTCGTGGTCGTGGTCGTGGTTGTTGTGGCGGTTTTCATGGTTGTGGTGGTTGTGGTTGTTGTTTCTGAAGTCTAGATTCTGGCAGACTCGGTTTCCACGCAAATCAGAATGGCATGGATGATCACGAGTCATCCTGCATTGCCTGAATGCTTCCAACCCTACAGCAGGCTGGGTAGTTTGATTTGAGAGCAGTGGATAGTGTGCAATGTTTGTTTGGCCCAGAAGAGTAGAAGGAGAGAGCATCAGCAAGACACGACAAGCCTTCAGGATGCTGCAAGAACACCCCCAAGTCCAGGTAAATCCCAAGGCCAAGCCTTTTGGCCTTTGGATGTGAGGAAATGCCTGGGCAAGGTGCTGCTTCCTTGTAAGATTGAGTCGTTGGAGGTTCCTGCGCCACCTGGCAGCGTAGCTCGGCGCTGCGGGTCTAGGTCTAGGTGTCGTAGTGACGCACGCAGAGTATAGAGTAGTAAGGAGCGCATTGACATTGACATGCGGCTGGTGGAGCAGGAACCTGGGCTCGACACGTCTACAGTCCATGTGCTTCGAATTGCCTTCCTCCATGTCCGTGGGCCCTAGCAGCCCTAGCAGGGTCGCCGGGTCCATGTTTCCACAGTTGTGGAGCATGCTCTCACCCTGCACACGACAGGCCAGGCCAGACCATGCTGGCCCGGCTGTCTGGTTTCTGTTGGCATAGCCCGTCGATCCCTCCCTGCATTGGAGGTTGGACCATAGAAAGTCTTTGGATCGTTCTTGTTTCTGCGGGACGCGGGGGTGCTGCAGTGGCGAGGGGTGTTCCCTGAGCAGATGCGAGGACGCCGCCTGCACCTTAGTGGGTGGGTTGCACAGAGGTGTCGCAGACATTGAAAGATAACGGTTTACTACAAGATGCGGGCATGACGGGCCATGGAGTTTTATGTTCTGGGATCCCTATGCGGTTCTATACTTCGCGAGGGATCTCCATCTTTTTCCACCAGATGGTGAAAGATTGGCAGTATTTGAAAGAGCCTGCAGATAAACAGGAGCGCGAAATCTCTCCTTTGTCGTCGAGGGTGCGCTACCTGAGGACGACAACTCTCACTTTCAACTTAGTAGTCCTATCAAAGTCTATGTTGATACTTGCCTCTTTGCCGTGTTGGGGATGCTCAGCGAGAATGGAAGGGTCTCACCGACTTCCTGCAGACATCTCCAGTGGACAGACTCCCATGGAAGGCTCCAGGGACTACTTACCCCCGTTGGTGTGACACGGAATGCCAACACGTGAAGGCAGGCTAATCACATACCGAGTTCTACTAACTTAGACGGGTGAGGGCCGAGAGTCAAAGATGTGCTGGGGTCGTATTCTGCACTGCGGCCAAATTCCCAGAGCCTTCTCCGGGTTGCTGAGACTTTCCGCAGCCAAACAGTCTAAAACAGTCCGGAACTTGCTTCCTGGCTGTGACGGCTACGACAAGTCAGTGACTAAAAGCTTGCCAACATGACCCTCGGAGCTGAGGATTTGTCATGGCGACTTTAAGCAATAGACGTGATTGACAGGTCGAAGTTAAACACATACTGTTGCATGCTCCCATCGCTTCCACTGCAATCGCCAGCTCCGCAGTTATTGAGTTCTTGGCAGTGGCTGACGTTTCTATGCTATTCTGTTAGATTATCGGCCACCCTGTGATGCAGAATGGACAGCCATGCATACGGAAGCCTGAACTTGTACCTGAATCCATCATCTGCGGCGGCGGTTGCAAAGACTTTTGGGACAGTTGAGCCGACGTCCTGAAGGGGAGCTGCACGTCTTTCCCCATTACAGAGTAATAACTGCTTGAAGCAGGAGAGACCAGAGACCACCATCTATCATCCATCTGTGTAGACGGGTGTTTCGCTTTGGAAGCACGATTGGCAGCTCCCAGCATGCAGCTTGTGACGACCGTCACCGAGCATGCGCCTGCTTGCCAGCAGCATAAAACAGGCAGAAGAGCAAAAGTGATCGAAAACCTCTGCAATCTGCAATCACCCGGGCAGCCGCCTTCGTCAAGATGGGAGCTTTTCACAGAGACGCTTTGCATCTTTCTGCATTCTGCCTGATGCGGCAGGACGCAGTCGATTTGGAGGCGGACAACTTCGATGACATCGATGATGAGAAACTTATGGCCAGAGCCTGAGGTCTTTCGTGGCTCACTTTGGCGAGATTTCACAGCTGAGTGCCTTAGTGCCGGTGGAGCGACAGCAGACTTGTAGATTGACATTCTGTGCAGCACTTTTGCAGGCACAGCTGCAACAGGGCCTCATGAAGGCTGTGCACAGTTGAATTGCCAGGATTCTGCTCGTGTTGCAAAACTTTTCCACTGCTGCTCGTGAAGGACGTGTTTTTTTGTGTTTCTGTACGGGTGGTTTGGATGGCATGATGAGATGAGGTTGTTTGGATGACATGACGCTGTTGATCTGAGGCTGTCTCTACGGCACACCGCAGGGCTATTTACAGTGGCAGTCACCATGCAGCGTAAAATAGCGCTGTGTGCGGGGTGCCGTGACGACTGGGCAACCCTCTCCTGCTTGAAGGATCTTCAGTCAAGCGAAAGTGGATCTCCCCGTTTGGTGCCGTGACGATTCGAGTTCCGATTTGACAGCCCTCCCAGCGTTGCCGGTCCGGTCAGGGCGATCCAGTGTAAATTCCCAATGCGTTGGCCTCACGCAGGTCTCGAAACGACAGCCATCTCGGGAAGTGCGATCGTTGGTCTCGAATGGCAACCCTTCGTCTCCGGGCGCTGCGAGTGTGGTCCCGCGTGGCACATGTGGTTCCGTGACGATTTGTGTTCGGAATTGACAACCCTCTCGGACATTCCGATAGATTGGCCTCACGTCGGACTCGGAGTGACAACTCTCCCGATGGACGCGTCAGGTCGTGGCGCTGCGTGTGTGTTGCCACGTGGATTCTAGCCTTGAAATGGTCGAATCTTGCCCGTCCTTAGATTGAAGGGTTTACGGGAGGGTTCGTCACGAGGTTTGCTAGGAGGGTTATATAGCATAGGGTTTATCGAAGGCTTTACTTGATATGTTTGGTTTATTACAGTCGAGGGGGTGCGAGGATGAGTGGATCGATGAGTGGATGGATAGATGGCTGGCTGAATGCATGGATGGATGACTGGGTGGGTGCGTGGGGGGTAGGTAGGTGGATGGATGAATGGATGGAGACATGGACAGACGGATAGATGCAAGGACGGATGGGTGGAGGAGGGTATGGAAGTACGGATAGATGAGCGGATGGATAAGTGAGATCATGTTCGGTGTTGCCTCGATCACAATGCATTCGGGACACTCGTTCTCCAGACTTTGTGTGCTTACAGCATGGCGCCAGGTGGAAGAAGCAGAAGACGCCAACGACGCGGCAGAGCCAGTGGAGCTTGTGGAGTGCGTCAATCGAAACAGGGTGCCGCCGCCGGGTAGCGGTACAATGTTGGAAGCATCGTGAGCTCAGGATTCTCCGACCTGCCAGTCAGCTGTATTCGCAGGGTGCATGCTACATATTTTAAAGTCAATTCAGAGAAAGTCTGTGTGTTGTGAAGCGAAGCCCTAGCGAAGCACGGAAGAGAAGGCTCGACATGTTCTGTTGCAGGGTACTTGCCTCGGTCTTCGAGCGCAGAACGGCGAGGAGTTTCGCTTCTAAGGGGCCTCGGACTTGCAGCCTTTTACGCGGATCTCGTGCTGATCCCGTGCTATGCCAGGACCAGAAGCTCGAGCACAAGTTGCTTCAGCCTCTGAAAAATCTGTCAGATTCTGCCAGGTTGACGAGTTTCAGAAGCTGTTGTGAACGGCACAGAGACCTCGGAACTAAGCAAACCGGATGCAATGCGTCCTTTCCCATGGTCAAGAACGGTGCATCTGGCTTTCGTCTCCTCCTACATCCCTCAGGCTGTTTGCGGATGACACCATGCGCGGTGGGTTGTTCACGGGCATGTACTGTATCTCGGCAGCAGCCACATAGGTGCTATTTTGCCATTTTGCCATCGTAGTGGTTTACACACTGACCACACGGCAGTCATGAGCCTTGCTGCCATTGTCCGCTCCGATCATCTTGCACTTATGGTTTCTTCGGGGGTGAAGGGCGACGAATCATGTGATGCTGTGTCAGATTGGCTGTGCATCTGTGGAAGCAGGCAAATTTGCAGAGAGATGGAGACTGTTCGAGCCTTCGGTTAGCATTGTCGCGGGCCATTTGTCGAGTCTTCCTGGGGTCCCCAATTGGCTGGAGACCTGCAGACACATAAGATCACTCACGCGCGCACACGCACACAAACAATCACGAATCATGCTGCCCTGCCCTCGCCACTTTGTCTGAGCAAAGGGTAGCTGAAGACAACAACGGTGCAAACTAATCGTGCTCGCTCGTGGGTGCTTGTTTCCCCTTTACCAGCTCAAGGGGCCCAGCCTTTTCGGTTAGTACATGTGATAGATCAGATCGCACCTCCTGCCTCAAATGTTCTTGCAAGCCCGCACCTCTCCGCCTAGATTCATGAGGCCCGCTGTGGTGGCAGGAACTCGAGCCTGCACAAGATGTCAGGTGTGATTTTCTTCGTCCATGTGTTGAGACGGCACATCCACCTAGATTGCCAGATTGATTGTAACTGTTGAGTATTCCTTAGCGTGGTGTTCGATGCGAATCGTCAGTCAGGCTTCAAATGAGGTGCCACACTCTTTTAGAAGAATCAGCTCAATGCACCATCAGTTCTGCAAGCTCCTACTAGTGGTAAGTCTCCGACTGCAAGTACACACGCAAGCACACAAGCACACAGAGACAGAGAGAACTGTGTGGCCGGAAGTTAGAGCATCTTTCCTTTCTGTTACCAGACAAACCACTGATGTGCACTTCTTTTTCGAGATATCGTTGCCAGCAAGCACACGGCCCTACCGGGCACCTCCCTGTCGGCGTACCCGGTCTTGTGTCCATCTGAGCCCATCCCTTTCAAAAACGGGGATGGGGTTGCTCCCAGGAGCGGGCTGCAGGGCAAAACACACACGATAGACCCACAGATATATAAACACACAGAGACACAGATGCAGATTTAAGAAAGTGTGAGACAGACACCCACCCACCCACCCACCCACCCCACCCACCCCCACCCACCCCCACCCACCCCCACCCCAGCCACCCCACCCCCCCAATTTTAACCCACCCCCCGCCACCCACCCCCCGCCACCCAGCCAATTAGCCACCCACCCACCCAGCCAGCCACCCAGCCACCCAGCCAGCCAGCCAGCCAGCCAGCCAGCCAGCCAGCCAGCCAGCCACCCAGCCACCCAGCCACCCAGCCACCCAGCCACCCAGCCACCCAGCCCACCCACACACACACACACACACACGCACTCCCATCTTGTGAAAAACGCGCTAAGGCATCAAGTGCGCGAAGATCGTGGAGTACAGTTGGCGGAGTGTTGCAGCGACATGATTCCGTCGAAAAATTATTCATTATCTCCTAACCAAATTCGTTACAAACCTGCTACCGATAATGGATGAATAATATCTTTAGCAACAAGGGCATACGTTCTTTGTATTTACGAGAACGGATGGTTTCCTACTGAAACAAATGCTTTTCTACGAAATAAACTACGATATTAAATAATATGAATTCTTTATATATTGAAAGAGTTTTAGATTTTATAATAAGGGTAAATGATAAATATATTTCTATATATATTCATGAATAAAAAAATTTAAGTCTTAGACTATAGAATATTTCAATATATTTTTATATAATTAGAAAATATTATAGATAATAGATTTAGGCTATATGATTATACAAGAAATCGATAATAAAATATAAAAGGATATAATATGATATGCTCGATTCTAATAATACGATTCTCATATAATTTTAAAATA